>PVIU01010379.1:0-70462 GCA_004026605.1 Ondatra zibethicus | reverse complement strand
TAAATCTAACAAAAGCTTAACCCAAAATATCCATGAAATATGGGACAACATAAAAAGGCCAAATCTTAGAAGAATAGGTATAGAAGAAGGAGAAGAAAGTCAACTCAAAGGCACAGAAAATTTATTTAACAAAATCATAGAAAAAAACTTTCCGTATCTAAAGAAAGAGATGTCTATGAAGACACAAGAAGCTTACAGAACACCAAATAGACTGGATCCAAAAAAAAAGTCCTCTTGCCACATAATAATCAAAACACTAAACATACAGACTAAAGAAAGAATATTAAAAGCTGCAAAGGAAAAAGGCCAAGTAACATATAAAGGTAGACCTATCAGAATTACACCTGACTTCTCAGTGGAGACAATGAAAGCCAGAAGGTCATGGTCAAGCATTATGCATACATTGAGAGACCACGGATGCCAGCCCAGGCTACTATACCCAGCAAAACTGTTGATCACCATAGAAGGACAAAACAAGATATTCCATGACAAATCTAGATTTCACCAATACCTACCACAAACCCAGCCCTAAACAAAATACTAGAAGGAAAACTCCAACCCAAGGAAGATGGCTACACCAACAAAAACACAGACAATTGATGATCTCATTACAGCAAATCCCGAAGAAGAAAAAAAAAAAACGCACAAAATAACATCACCAACGATGAAACCAAATTAACAGGAGATAGCAACCACTGGTCATTAATATCCCTAAATGTAAATGGACTCAACTCACCCATAAAAAGGCACAGGCTAACAGATTGGATACGAAAACAGAATCCATCCTTCTTCTGCATACAAGAAACGCATCTCAACCTCAAAGACAGACATCATCTCAAAGTAAAAGATCGGGAAAAAATATACCAATCAAATGGACCTAAGAAACAAGCAGGTGTAGCTATCCTAATATCTAACAAAACAGACTTCAAGCTAAAATAAGTCAAAAGTGACAAAGAAGGACATTTCATATTAGTCACAGGAAAAATCCATCAAGAAGAAATTTCAATACTGAACATCTATGCCTCAAATACAAGGGCACCCTTATATGACAAAGAAACATTTCAAAAGCTTAAATCATATATTAAACCCCATACACTGATAGTGGGAGACTTCAACACTCCCCTCTCACCATTGCACAAGCCAATCAGACAAAAAATGAACAGAGAAATAAGAGAACTAACAGATGTTATGACTCAAATGGACTTAACAGACATCTATAGAATATTCCATCCAAACAGAAAAGAATATACCTTCATCTCAGCACCTCATGGAACCTTCTCAAAAACTGACCACTCGGTAACAAAACAAATCTCAACAAATACAAAAAAACTGGAATAACCCAATGTACCTTATCAGATCACCATGCTTTAAAACTAGAAGTCAATAGCAATACCAATTCTAGAAAATCCACAAACACATGGAAATTAAACAGTGCTCATCTGAATCATCAATGGGTCAAGGAAGAAATGAAAGGGCAAATTAAAGACTTCCTAAAATTCAATGAAAATGACCACACAACATACCCAAATTTATGGGACACAATGAAAGCAGTGTTAAGAGGCAAGTTCATAGCACTAAATGCCTACATAAAGAAGCTGGAAAAATCCCACACTAATGAATTAACAGAATATTTGAAAACTTTAGCACAAAAAGAAGCAAACTCACCTGAGAGAACTAGACGGCAGGAAATAATCAAATCGAGAGCTGAAATCAACAAAATAGAAACAAAGAAAACAATACAAAGAATCAATGAGACAAAAAGTTGGTTCTTGGAGAAAAATCAACAAAATAGACAAACCTTTATCCAAACTAACCAAAAGGCAGAGAGAGAATATCCAAATTAACAAAATCAGAAATGAAAGGGGGGACATAACAACAGACACGGGTGAAATACAGAGGATCATCAGGTCATATTTTGAAAACCTGTACCACAAAATTGGAAAACTTAAAGAAAATGGACAACTTTCTGGATAAATATGACTTACCAAAATTAAATCAGATTTAAATAGACCAGATAAGCAAATGAAACAGACCTATAACTGCTGATGAAATAGAAACAGTCATCAAAAGTCTCCCAACCGAAAAAAGCCCAGGACCAGATGGTTTCAGCTCAGAATTCTACAAGACTTTCAAAGAGGAACTAATACCAATACTCCTCAAATTATTCCACAATAGAAACAGAGGGAAAATTGCCAAACTTGTTTTATGAGGCTACAATTACCCTGATACCCAAACCACAGAAAGACAATACTAAGAAAGAGAATTACAGACCAATCTCACTCATGAACATTGATGAAAAAATACTAAATAAAATACTAGCAAATAGAATCCAAGAATACATAAGAACCACCATCCACCATGACCAAGTCAGCTTATCCCACAGAAGTAGGGATGGTTCAACATTCGAAAATCTATCAACGTAATACACCATATAAACAAGCTGAAAAATAAAAACCACATGATCATCGCAATAGATCCTGAAAAAGCCTTTGACAAAATACAACGTCTCTTCATGATAAAAGTCTTGGAGAGAGCAGGGATACAAGGAACATACCTAAACATAATTAATGCAATATACAGCAAGCCAACAGCCAACATCAAACTAAATGGAGAGAAACTCCCAGCGATTTCACTGAAATCAGGAACAAGACAAGGTTGTCCACTCTCTCCATACCTATTCAATATAGATCTTGAGGTCCTAGCTAGAGCAATAAGACACCAAAGGGAGATCAAGGGGATACAAATTGGAAAAGAAGTCAAACTCTCACTGTTTGCTGATGATATGATAGTTTACATAAGTTATCCCAAAAATTCTACCAAGGAACTTCTACAACTCATAAACACATTCAGCAATGTAGCAGGATACAAGATTAACTCAAAAAAATCAGTAGCCCTCCTGTACACAGATGATAAAAGGGCTGGGGAAGAAAGAAATCAGAGAACCAACACCCTTCACAATAGCCACAAATGGCATAAAATATCTCAGAGTAACTCTGACCAAACAAGTGGAAGACTTGTATGACAAGAACTTTAAATCTTTGAAGAAAGAAATTGAAGAAGACACCAGAAAGTGGAAAGACCTCCCATGCTCTTGGGTAGGCAGAATTAATATAGTAAATATGGCAATCCTACTGAAAGCAATCTACATAATCAATGCAATGCCCATCAAAATCCCAGCAAAATTCTTAAAGACCTCGAAAGAACAGTACTCAACTTCATTTGGAAAAGCAAAAAATCCAGGATAGCAAAACAATCCTGTACAATAAAAGAACTTCTGGAGGTATCACAATCCCTGACTTCAAACTCTACTACAGAGCTACAGTACTGAAAACAGCCTGGTATTGGCATAAGAACAGACAGGAGGACCGATGGAATCGAATAAAAGACCTGGATATCAATCCACACATCTTCGAACACCTGATTTTTGACAAGGAAGCAAAAAATATCAAATGGAAAAAAGAAAGCATATTTAACAAGTGGTGCTGGCATAACTGGATATCAACATGTAGAAAAATGAAAATAGACCTCTATCTATCTCCATGCACAAAACTCAAGTCCAAATGAATCAAAGACCTCAACATTAAGCCAGCCACACTGAACCTTATAGAAGAGAAAGTGGGAAGTACCATTGAATGCATTGGCACAGGGAACCACTTCCTAAATAGAACCCCAGCAGCACAGACACTGAGAGGGAAAATTAATAAATGGGACCTCCTGAAACTGAAAAGCTTCTGTAAAGCAAAGGAAACGGTCAACAAGACAAAACGCCAGCCTACAGAATGGGAAAAGATCTTCACTAACCCCACATCAGACAGAGGGCTGATCTCCAAAATATACAAAGAACTCACGAATTTGGACACCAAAAGATCACATAATCCAATAAAAAAAATGGAGGACAGACCTAAATGGAGAACTCTCAACAGAGGAATCTAAAATGGCTGAAAGACACTTAAGGAAATGTTCAACATCCTTAGTCATCAGAGAAATGCAAATCAAAACAACTCTGAGATTCCATCTTACACCTGTAAGAATGGCCAAGATCAAAAACACTGATAACTTCTGCTGGAGAGGTTGTGGGGAAAAGGGAACACTTCTGCATTGCTGGTGGGAATACAAGCTGGTACAACCCCTTTGGACGTCAGTGTGGCGATTTCTCAGAAAATTAGGAAACAACCTTCCTCAAGACCCAGTAATACCACTTTTGGGTATATATCCAAAGGATGCTCAATTGTGCCACAAGGACATGTGCTCAACTATGTTAATAGCAGCATTGTTTGTCATAGCCAGAACCTGGAAACAACCTAAATGCCCCTCAATTGAAGAATGGATAAAAAAATGTGGTACTTTTACACAATGGAGTACTACACAGCAGTAAAAAAAAATATCGACAGCTTGAATTTTGCAGGAAAATGGATGGAATTAGAAAGCATTATTTTGAGTGAGGTAACCTAGACACAGAAAGACAATTATCACATGTACTCACTCATAGGTGGTTTTTAAAAATAAAGCAAAGAAAGCCAGCCTACAAACCACAATCCCAGTGAACTTAGACAACAATGAGGACACTAAGAGAGACTTACATAGATCTAATCTACATGGGAAGTAGAAAGTATAAGAAGACAAGATCTCCTGAGTAAATTGGGAACACAGGGACCTTGGAGGAGGGTTGAAGGAGGGAGGGGAGAGGCTGGGAGGGGAGCAGAGAACAATGTAGAGCTCAATAAATATCATGGGAAACAAAACAAAAAAACAAAACAAAACAAAAAAAAAAACCAGTGGCTGGAGAGATGGCTCAGAGGTTAAGAGCACTGCCTTCTCACAGAGGCCCTGAGTTCAATTCCCAGCAACTACATGGTGGCTCACAATCAACTGTAATGAGATCTGGTGCCCTCTTCTGGTCTGCAGGCATACAAGGAGGCTGAACACTTTGTACACAATAAATAAATCTTTGAAAAAAAACATAAAAATACCCAAAACCAAGCAACCAAACAAACCAAAAAGAAACAACGACAGCTGGGCAGTGGTGGCGCACGCCTTTAATCCCAGCACTCGGGATCCAGAGGCAGGCCAATCTCTCTGAGTTCAAAACCAGCCTGGTCTACAGTGCTAGTTCCAGGACAGGCTCCAAAGTCACAGAGAAACCCTGTCTCGAAAAACCAAAAAACAAACAAACAAAAAAACAAAAAACAACAACCACCAAAAAAAGACCTGTCCTGGAACTTGCCTTGTAGACTTGCCTTTTTCTTGTTGTTAACACGTAATTTTGGTATCATATCACGGGGAAGAAAATCACTGGTCAAGTCACTGTTAAAAAGCACTTCTTAGGCTAGGCAATGGTGTCACATGCCTTTAATCCCAGCACTCGGGAGGCAGAGGCAGGCTGATCTCCGTGAGTTCAAGGCCAGCCTGGTCTACAATAGCTAGTTCCTGCACAGGCTCCAAAGCTACAGAGAAACCCTGTCTCGAAACCCCCCCCAAAAAAAACAAAAACAAAAAAAAAACCAGAAAAAAAAAAAGGTGTATTAAAGGGTATTTATTGTCAGACAGTTAAGATACTCATCAGAGTGCTTGCTGTGAAGCCCGACAACTTGAGGTCAATCCCTGGAGCCCATCTCCCAACTCTGGAGGAGAAACAAGTCCAAAGAGCTGTCTTTGATCTGCATGCACACGCAGGGACATATCATATGGGCCCATAAAGATATAAATAAATAATAAATAAGTTCGATGTGTAGCTCAACAACAATAAAAATAACCCAATCAAAGTAGAAAACAGTATGTCAGTTTTGGGAAAGAAAATTAATGTTGGCTCACACCTGTACCCCAAGACCTTGGGAAGCTGAGGCAGGAGAATTATTATGAGTTGAAGGCTTGCATGGGCTACAGAGTGAACTCAATCACAAGAATGAAGTAACGATATTAATCATAAAATATGATTATATTATCTATATACTGTTATTATAATTCTTAATAACTTTTTGTTATATATAGTTTTAATATATTAAGGTTAAAACTTTCATTTTTATTTAGACAAATAGAGACAAATGCTGTAGAACAAACCTTTTCCACACTATGAATATGTATTACTCTCACTGGTTAATAAAAAGCTGAGAGGTTAGTAGCTGGGAAGTTAGGTGGGAAAATCAAACTGAGAATGATGGGACGGACGTTGAAATGGGGAGACGCTAGCCAGCTGCCCAGGAAGCAAGACATACCAGAGGACAAGTAAAGCCAGGAATCACGTGTCAATACATAGATTAATAGAAATAAATGGGTTAAATTAAATTTTAGCTAGTAACAAGCCTGCCCTATCAACTGAGCATTTGTAATTTATATAAGCCTCTGAGTGATTAACTGGGACCAGGCAGTTGGGACAGGAAACATCTGTTTATATACCTTATCTGCCTGAGGTCCCTGATTTATACCAAAAGTTGAATGGCCAGTACCTAGGCAGGAGAGGAATAGGTGGGCCTGGCAGGCAGAGAGAATAAGGAGGAGAAACCTAAGCTTGAAAGAGAGGAGAAGAGGGGAAGAGAGTGAGGGAGGAAGAGAGACACGCCTGGGGCCAGAAGCCAGGCAGTGGCCAGACAGGCAGACATGGAGACAGCAGGAAAGTAAAATATACAGAAAAAAAAGAAAGGTAAAAAGTCTCAAGGCAAAATGTAGATGAAGAGAAACAGGAGAAATTAAGTCACAAAGCTAGCAAGAAACAAGCATAAGATAAGGCCAAGCATTCATAACTAATAAGAAGTCTCCATGTCATGATTTGGGAGCTGGTCGGTGGCCTGAAAGAAAGCCTGTTACATTTTGAATACACTCATGGTTTGCATATCCTTGTTTGGTGCGGGAGAATTGTCTGTATTCTGTCAATTATATTTTATTTATTTTTTTTATTTCTTTATTTATTATGTATACAATATTCTGTCTGTGTGTATGTCTGAAGGCCAGAAGAGGGCACCAGATCTCATTACAGATGGTTGTGAGCCACCATGTGGTTGCCGGGAATTGAACTCAGGACCTTTGGAAGAGCAGGCAGTGCTCTTAACCACTGAGCCATCTCTCCAGCCCCTGTCAATTATATTTTAAATAAACACTGATTGGCTGATAGCCAGGCAGGAAGTATAGGTGGGAAAACTAGACAGGAAGTAGAGGTGGGGCAATGAGAACAGGAGTATTATGAGAAGAAGGAAGCTCTCTCAGCAGTCCTGCCCAGACCACGGAAGAAGCAGGATGTGACCTGCCCTGCTGAAAAAGGTACCGAGCCATGTGGCTAACATAGATAAAAATAATGGGTTAATATAAGCTACAAGAGCTAATAAGAAGCCTGAGCTAATGGGCCAATCAGTTTATAATCTTCTGGAGACCTCTGTGTGATTTTCTTTTTTTTTTTTAATATTTATTTATTTATTATGTATACAATATTCTGTCTGTGTGTATGCCTGCAGGCCAAAAGAGGGCACCAGACCCCATCACACATGGTTGTGAGCCACCATGTGGTTGCTGGGAATTGAACTCAGGACCCCTGGAAGAGCAGGCAATGCTCTTAACCTCTGACCCATCTCTCCAGCCCCTCTGTGTGATTTTCTTTGTGACTTGCCAGCTGTGGGAACTAGGCAGGACAGAAACCCCAACAAAGCAGGCCCTTCATGTTATACTTGTTATGTGCAATTATCAAATAAATAATGTTACTCTTTGTAGACTTGTTTTGAGGCTGACAAATATGTCATCAACCTTCTGTACATGTTAAATATAGACAATAAAGGTCAGTGAGATGACTCAGTGGGTGAAGCTCTTTGCCACTAAGCCTAAGGACCCGAGTTTGAGTCACACAGCCCATATGATGGAAGGAGAAAACTGAACCTCACCCATTGTCCTTTGATCTCCTCACACGCCCCATATGAATGCCCTCTCCTTAAGTAAGAGTAAGTAAAAATAGAGAAAATAAAAGTAAATTCAATAATAATTAAAAAAAAGAAAATCGAGATTACTGCTGTGGTGATGGGAACCAATCAACAGGTGCTACAAAAGCCCAAGAGATGCTCTGTGTGAAGAAATGCTTAGTGCATCAGAACAATATTCTTTTTGTCTTTGACTCAGATGCCCTTCAGGGGTGAAGGACTTACAAATCTCTGCTACTCAATAGTCATAAGTGAGAGTTAGAGAGCCATCAACCTAACAAATACTTAAGAGGTAGGCACACGATTTTTGGCTATATGCGAAAATACAAATGAGAGTAAACAAATTAACAATAATGTGAACGAAAACTGTATAGTCAGTCATTAATTGCGATTTAGATAAAAGTGCTAAAATATGAAGGTAAAAAGTTAGAGCTGGCTGTGGTGGCACATGTCTTTAATCCCAGAAGTCAGGAAGCAGAGGCAGATGAATCTCAGTTCAAGGTAGTCTGGTCTATAGTGCTAGTTCCAGGCCAGGGCCACACAGAGAAACACTGTCTCAAAAAACCATAAAAAACTTATTCAATGCTCTGCCCCCTCTCTTATAATATGTGTAAAATAGCTATTATTGCAGATGAACAGACATAAGATGAACAATCAGATACTTAACTCACTGGCAAAGAAAGGAACTAGTTGGTCTAATTCAGTAGGCTTATTTTTTTTTTTTTTTTTTTTTTGAGACAGGGTCTCATTATGTATCCCTGGCTGGCCCGGAGCTTGTTATGTAGACCAGGTAGACTCCAAACTCACAGAGATCTCTGAGTGTTACCTCTGCCCCTTGAAGATAAATATTCTTAATAGTTCAAAAGTGCACAGTGGATGGCCAGGGAGACAGTTGTGGTACAACTGAATCAGTGTGGCTGTTACTATCATCTAAGCCTGGTGGACTCAGCATGTTTTCAAGAGAGCTTCAGTGGAATCAGGAGTTGTGCTCTTCTGGAACTCACTCTGTAGACTAGGCTGGCCTCAAAGAGAGATCCACCTGCATCTGTCTCCTGAGTGCTAGGATTAAAGGTGTGCATCATCACTGCCTCGCCGGAGTACCCACTTTTCATCCTCAGAATACACAAGGCAATTTGTAACATCTGGAAGTGCTGGCCCAGGAGAACCCCTGTTCTGGCTACCTTGGGCACTGCATGCACAGATATACATGCAGGCACAACACCATATACTCAAAATGATTATAAATTTATTTATTTTAACTCCCCCCCCCCCCGAAGACAGGCTTTCTCTGTGTAGCCTTGGCTGTCCTGGAACCTGCTTTGTAGACCAGGCTGTACTCCAACTCACAGAGATCCACCTGCCTCTGCCTCCCGAGTGCTGGGATTAAAGGCAAGCACCACTATCTCCCGACAATAAATTTATTTTTATTTCTAAATATTGGCATTTGTATATGTGCACATGTATGTAGGGTGTTTGGACCTGTGCTGTGTGGAGGTAAGAAGAAGGCACCAGATCTCTCAGAGCTGGAATGACAGGTGTTTGTGGGATTTCTGGCTTGTCACGGAATTGCACAGCAAGCAATCTTATCTCTCCAGTTTTCTTTTCCGTTTATCTTAAGAGATGAATGCTTGCTGGGTGGTGATGGAGCCTGCTTTTAATTCCAGCACTTGGGAGACAGAGGCAGAGCAGAGCCTATTCCAGGACTGCTAGAGCTGTTACACAGCAACCCTGTCTCGAAAAACAAAACAAAAAAACAAAAACAAACAAAAGAGATAAAATCTTTGCCTGGACGTTGGTGTTATAAATTTTTAATCCCAGCATTTGGGAGGCAGAGGCAGGCAGATCTCTAAATTTAAGGTCAGTCTGGTCTACAGAGTTCCAGGACAGCCAGGATTACATAGAGAGACCCTGTCTTGGAAACAAAACAACCAAAATACCAAGTAGGACATAGACTAAGGTTATGCTCTAGCTAACAGCAATGGGAATTAGCTTGTATGGTAACACACACCTGCTTTTTGTTTTGTTTTTTTTTTTTTTCTTCTTCTTCGAGACAGGGTTTCTCTGTAGCTTTGGAGCCTGTCCTGGAACTAGCTCTTGTAGACCAGGCTGGCCTCGAACTCACAGAGATCCACCTGCCTCTGCCTCCCGAGGGCTGGGATTAAAGGTGTGCGCCACCACTGCCCGGCAAAAGTTTCATTCTTTCTGGCAGTCTTTACTCTTCCCGTGGCCAGGCCTGTTCATAGGGCTGGTGATAATAACCTATTTTTTTTTTCTCCCAGCAACTTGCCTTCTCTGCGTCTTCCCTGAATGAATTCCTGAGGTCTCCAGGGAGGCAGTTAATTGTATGCTGCTTCACCTGTAACTCCCACTGAGCACGAGTCCACCACCTCTTGACTCTGCCTCCCCATGGTGTCCCATGCCAACAGGAAGTAGCCAGATTTGAACCAGTGCCTATATACCCCAAAAGGTTGGGCTGTTCGGCTGGAACCATCAGCTCACTCCTGCTTGATCCAGAAAGCCCCATTCCCCTCTCTACAAACCCAACCCTGTCAGAGAATCTCCAACTAAGAAAAGGTGCCAAAAAGTCCAGGTCTACATTCTTGGCAGCTATGGCAGCTCCTCTCATGAAATTGCCAGCAGCTCAGATCTCACCTAAAGCCAGAAGCTTTTGACCATACTTGGGCACAAACCCAGTTTGTGGAGACATGCCATCACCCCTCACCTACAGGGTACATAAGCTCCCTGCTTTAGTTCTGCCTGGGACTTCTCTTGCCCTGATCTCTGGGTCTGGAGGGCTCACCTGGAAGCTGCTTTGTTCAGATATTACCTGTTCTTTTGCCTTTTCAATTTGGCTTGATCTGGCTTACTGTGTCAGTGGAGAAACCTATTATTACACTATAGAAAATCTATAAATAGTCACTAAACATATTGCAGAAGTTAGATAGATTCGATTTCTGAGGTCACTACAATGGGTATATGACCTTAAAGGCCCTACTGAACTTGAAGAGCTTGAGTTTTGTGATTTGACAAGGTAATACTTTCAATAGTTCCATACCTCTGATGTCAGTTTCCCAGCAATCTGCATCCTCTTAATCTCTGCAGGAGATTTAACTAGTCGGAGGCGCTGTATCAGCTGTTGGACACCCCGAACCTTGTTCTTGCTTCTGGCTTTGGCTTCGGTCAGATGCTGCATGTAGTCAGAGTGAAGCTGTGCATGAGAAGGCTTCATCCAGTCATACCAAACCATGCTCGTCTCAGCTTAAAATGGGAAGCCAAAATAAGTTTAGAACCAACAGAGACTGAAGGCATACTTCAGTGGTAGAAAGCATGTTTAGCACTAATGAGAGCCTTGGTTCAGCCTTCAGCACCAAGCAATAATATACATTAAACTAACACTAGCCTGGGTGTGACATTGCATTACTGTAATCACACCCTGGGAAGTGCAAGAGAGGACCAGGACTCAGTTACATAGCGAGTTCAAAACCAACCTGGACTACATGAGACCTGCCTCAAAAAGCCACAGTGAGAAAAAAAAATCCCCAACATCAGAATAGGAAATAGTTCACTGGTGAAACACTTGTCTAGCACACGAGGCCCTAAGTTCCTTCTAAAATAAAACATAAACAAACAGCATATCAATAATAAATATGTTGCTGGGTGGCAGTGGTGAATGCCTTTAAACCCAGCACTCGGAAGGCAGAGGCAGGCGGATCTCTGTGAAGTTTGAGGCCAGCCTGGGCTACAGAGCTAGTTCCAGGACAGGCACCAAAGTGACAGAGAAACCCTGTCTCAAAAAAACCAAAACCAAAAACAACAAACAAACTAACAAAACAAAAACCCCACAAAAAAAAAAAAAAACCAGAACCCTGCCTCAAAAACAACAACTAAACAAAAAACAAAACAAACAAAAAAACTGGGTTTGGCAATGCCTTTAATCCCAGCATATGGGAGGCAGAGAAAGGCAGATATCTGTGAATTTCAAGCCAGCTCTTGAAACAGACAAACAAGCAAAAAACCCAGGCAAAGAAAAAGAATAATAACAAGGAGCTAATGACACACACACACATCTTAGTAGGCAAAGGTGCTTGGCTGGTAACTTCAGCTTGACCCCAGGAACCCAAGGAATGGTGGAAGGAGAGAACTGATCCACAAAGTTGCCCTCTAACTTCCTTCCACAGGTATGTATGCTGGCATACCTGTCGCCTCTCCACATCATACACACAGATAATTAGAAAAATAAACTTTAAAGAAATAGTGACTTAAAACGGGCAGCAGTGGCGCACGTCTTTAATCCCAGCACTCGGGAGGCAGAGGCAGGCGGATCTCTGTGAGTTTGAGGCTAGCCTGGTCTACAAGAGCTAGTTCCAGGACAGGCTCCAAAGCAACACAGAGAAATCCTGTCTTGAAAAACTAAAAAAAAAAACAAAAACAAAAAACAAAGAAAGATAAAAGAAAGACAGTAAATGAGAAAAGTCCTTTCAAGAAACACATGTATTGTCAGGATTTAACTACACATGGTTAAAGAAAATTAAAAAAAAAATTATGTATAGGAATGTTTTGGCTGTATATATGTATGTGTACCATGTTTGTGTCAGGAGCCTACAGGGGTTGGGAGAGGGTGTTAAATCCCCTGGAACTGGAGTTAGGATGGTTGCGAGCCACCATGTGGGTGCTGGAAATCAAAGCTGGGTCCTCTGGAAGAGAAACAACAAGTGATCTTACACTGAGCCATCTCTCCAGGCCTCCCGGGTTAATTATGACTGCCAAAGACAACAAAGGCAGCAACTTACGTAAGAAATGAAAAGGCCAGAGAGAAAATGCTTGTGCTCAGTATTTATGTGGCTTCCCCCAGCCAAAGTCCAAGACAGGTCTCATCATTTAATCTAGGCTGATCTTAAAACTTTCAGAGAGTGGGGTGGTGGCTGAAGCATACCTTTAATCCCAAAATTCACTGATTCAAATTCTGCCTCCTGGGGCAAACACCTATAATCTCAGCACTTAGGAGGCAGAGGTAGGTGAATCTCTGTGAGTTCAAGGCCAGCCTGGTTTACAAAGCAAGTTCTAGGACAGCCAGGGCTGTTTACACATAGAAATCCTGTCTCAAAAAACTAACAAACAACAACAAAAAAACCTGTCAGAGATCCTCAAGTCTCAGTATCCCTGAGCGTGTCACCACATTTAGCAATGGTTTTGGTTTTTACAAAAGACATGACTATTTTCATGATGGCCGAAGAAACATTACTAGGAGAATTATCTTAGAAAATTAACAATGGGGCTAGACAGATGCCTCAGCGGTTAAGAGCACTGGCTGGTCTACCAGAGGTCTTGATTTCAATTCCCAGCAACCACATGGCGGCTCACAGCTTTCTACAATGAGATCTGGTGCCCTCTTTCGGCATGCAGGCATACATGCAGGCAGAACACTGTATACACAATTAAAAAAGAAAGAGAAAAAAAAGAATATTAACAACTACAGGCCAAGGAAGTCCCGGATTCTAACTGGGCCTGTGATTTGATTTTACGAGTCTTACCTTTCAGTTTAGGTACTAGGTGTTGAAATTCTTCCAGGGTGTAGGCTTCATCCACCCCAGTTAGGGCTACTGCTCCATCTGTGCCAGATCTAGGGCCATCCCATAGTTCTCGACCAGGGTCTCTCCGAGGCACAAAAAGCATGGCCTTGTGGGATGGTAACTGCTTCCCAGAGCAGCTCTGAAGGACCAGAATGCTATCAGGCTCTTGGAACCCACACAGATACAGGAAATTGTTGTCTTGGTGGAATGTGTAGGGGATGTCATTGCTCATGTAGTACGTAGGGTTAGAGAGCACCACCACTGTGTGGTCTGTCCCACTGTGCCCTTGGGTTTCCTTGTGGATCAGAGCCATCAGTTTGTGTCTTCGAAGTGCATATTCCACCTGAGACAGTCCTGGTGTCACCTCCCCTAGAAACAGTAAAATGAGTAAGTAAATAAATAATTAAATGAAGCCAATTGATGTTTTGAAAGGCTGCACTTAAAATCCTTATTATCAGATGGAGACATCTGTGATCATTTCTTTAATTGATGACATAACACACAGAGAATTACGATAATCCAGGTTTTGACTGTAAATTGTAGTCAAATGTATCAACGTTTGAAAAATTATGATTAGAACCCTGTAAGATTTTGTACAGATCTTTGGTTCCTTCTTTTATTCATATAATGAAGTGTTTATCAAGCATTATTTAAAAATATTTATTTATTTTTATGTGCATGGGTGTTTGGCTTTCATATATGTCTGTGCACCACGTGTGTACTGGTCCCCTCAAGAGACCAGAAGGTATTAGATCTCCTGGAATTGTAATTACAGATGATTGTGAGCCACTGTGTGGGTGCTGGAAACTATATTTGGGTCTTCTGAAAGAGCAGCCAGTGCTATTAACAGCTGAGCCGTCTCTTCAGCTTCTTATAGAATATTACTATGTGCTACGATATAGTTCCTTGAAATTTTAATATGTTAAATACATTTTGATACATTATTTCTGTATGACTTCCTTGTAAAAAGAACACAATTTCCACATGGACATAGATTTTTGTCTGTTGACCATATTACCAAGGTACAGTATAATTAGAATACAGTAGATTCTTGATTGCTAATAGTATGTAGTTTTTATTATAATACTATCTATCCACCTGTTGAGGCTGTTGTGAGATTCAAATAAACATGTAGTTCTCCCTCTCTTTAAATTTTAAATTACATTCACTTATTCAACTTCTTTGTGTGCCTGTGGGCATGTACATGCCACAGTGTACGTGTAGAGCTCAGAGGACAATCTGCAGGGGTTAGGCCTTTCCTTCTACTGTGATATCTTGCTAGCATTAAACAAAGCATGTGGTCTTTTTCTCTTTTTATACCTTATTGCTTATTTTTTGAGACAGGGCTTCTCTGTGTAGCCCTGGCTGTCCTGAAACTTGCTCTGTAGATAAAAGGCTGGCCTTGAATTCTGATATCTGCCTCCTGAGTGCTGGAATTAAAGATGTGTGTCACCACCACCAGGCTTTTGCTATTTCTTTCGTATGAGTGTTTCGCCTGCATGCATGTATATATGTATGCATGTCCACCATGTATGTGTCCACCATGTATGTGCCCATAGCCAGAGGGCACTAAAATTATGGATGGTTGTCAGCTTCCACCTGGGTCCTCTGAAAGAGCAATATGTGCTCTAAGGTACAAAGCCATTGCTTCTGCCCCAATACATGTGGTTCTTAAGGATCAAACCCTAAGGAGTCTTCAGTCTCTTAACATGTGAGTACATACAAGCTTTTGAGGTAAAAGTTTAAAGGGCTAGATTTTTTTTTTCTCTCTCTCAAACAAAAAGTTACTAGTTATTTAAAAAGCTCTGTCTCGAAAACCCAAAATAAATAAATAAATAAATAAAAATCTGTGGAAAGGGTTGCGAGTTGATGACTCAACAAATCTTCAGGAAATGGAAATTACCTGCTTTTATTATAGGTTTCAAAGTATAAAAGAACCAATAAAGCAACCATTTAGGGGCTCAGTGGTCAAGAGTGCACACTCTTTTGTAGAAGACTTAAGTTCAGTTTCCAGCTCCTATGTCTGATGGCTCCTAGCTGCCTAGAACTCTAGTTCAGAGGCTCCAATGCCTCTGACCTCCAAATATGAACTCATGTGCACAAACCCACACAGATACTCACACAACTAAAAATAAAAATTTAAAAATTAGCCAGGTGGTGGGGGTGCACACCTTTAATCTCAGTGCTCGGGAGGCAGAGACAGGCAGATCTCTGCGAGTTTGAGGCCAGCCTGACCTACAGAGTGAATTCCAGGGCAGTCTACAGAGAAACTCTGCCTCAAAAAAACCATAAATAAATAACTTAAAAATTATAAAAGAGCAATTTACCAAGGTGTATCCCTTTGGCCTTCACTTGCTGTTGCCAATAGCCTCATGTGAGAAAGAAACACTTTGCCCCACAGCACACCAAGGACAGTGGGAAGTGATTTGTACTCTCAGATATTTCCACCTCAAGGAAGCTGGAATGTGCTACTCCACAAGACTTGTTAATGTTCCTGTACGTTTCTGCCCATACTTCCTTTCTTGTGAACACTGCAAGAGGCTCTGGGTCTTTAGATTCTCATCTTCTCTTTGGATTCCCAGCCCTCCCTGCTGAATTCATATGGCAGACTTGGAGAGTCTCAGCTCATGAGCTCTGTTTTTTGTGGCAGCTTCCCATAATACAAAACAACTGATGTTTTCTAAGTGTTTGCTACATGTATATTAACCATCCTATATTGCCTCATTTAATCTGTACATCGACTGTGGTGCTACGATTCTCCCTGTAGTGGCCAGTGCTCTTATGCAAATATGCAAACACAACTATGGAACAGTGCTGTGTGAAAAAGCATGTGGACCTGACTCTGGATCCCCAGCTTCCATGTAAAGAGACACGCAAGCTGGCACATGCATAATTCCAGTGCTGGGGAGGAAGTGACAGAAGATCCTGGAGACTTGCTAGACTGACCAGCTCCAGATCCATGGAGACATTCTAGCTCAAAAAACCAGGGCAGAGAGCACTGAAGCAACAGCCTGAAGCTGACCTCTGAGTGTGCGTGTGTGCTCTGGAGCACTACTGGTGTGGACAGACCCACACTTCCAGGCAATTCTCACAATGGCAGGCATTTATACAGCTTCAGCTTTTTTCTGCCATGATAAACATTACTGCATTTACATCCTGGTAACTTTATGCTCTACATACCACTGTTTTCTCCCTGCCTTTGCCATAGTTCCCAGAGCAATAAGTTAAATCAGAGGACCTTGGAGTTCTCTTAGCAACCATGTTCAACATATATAACTCGATTATTTGTGGTTACTTTGGAACTGTCTAGTTTTACTTACTTGTGTAGAATTAACTGCAGCAGATTATGCAGTTTGCATTCTATTAATAAAATGTTTAGGCCAAACATGTCTTTGATACCAGCACTTGGGAGACAGATGCAGACAGAATTCTGAGTTCAAGGCCAGTCTGATCTACATAGTAAGTATCAGGACAGCAAGGGCTAGTGAGACCCTGTCTCAAAAAAATAAAAACAAAAATCTGAAAAAACTTAAATTTTAATTAAAAAAAATCCTTTTTACTTTTATTGATGAAATTGGTAATAAATAAATAGAGGTAATTTAGGACCTATAGACTAGTCTCAATCAATCAAAGCAACAGTGGGATGAGAAAGATGAAAGACCAGCCTGACTCCATTTTTTTTTAAAATATTTTTTAGGGTTTATTTAACTTTATTTTATGTGTGAAGGTGTCAGATCTCCGGAAATGGATCTTCAGACAGTTGTGAGCTGCCATGTGGGTGCTGGGAATTGAACCCGGGTCCTCTGGAAGAGCAGTCAGGGCTCTTAACCACTGAGCCATCTCTCCAGCCCCCTGACTCCATTTTAAGATTAAAAGTCATCTTATTACAAGGTCAAAATAAGTTCATGCCTGTTGCCTGTTTTCTGCAGAACTTTCATTTGACCAGGTCTTGACTCATTTTCTGGTATTTGACATGTTCCACACCTTATACCCTAACATCCACCCTGATAAAATGCTCTGCCAAATAATTCTGAAATACTCTGCCAAATTCCTATGTAACCAAAAACCCTTGGAAACCCCTTAGCCTTGCGGTTTTCAGGGCCATTTTCTATGTTCAATGCTATTTTCTCAAACCCCACTTAAGGGAGATAGCCCTGTCTGAGAGAAAATAAAGCTTGTTTACTTTGACCAAAGAATTTGGGTAATGGTCTTTACCCTGGTTTGGTGAGATTAACAAAGAACCTATTCCCACATTTGTCTCCTTCTGAGACCATGCCTCCCAAGTCTCCTAGAATGCAGGCAGAGGCCTCAACTTTGTACCAGAGCTAAAGCACAGCTTAATGCTCGGATAACTAGTCATGCTAAGTTTGCCGTTGTTACTCTGCATTGGAAATTTCCTAGTTACCCAAGCAGCAAATGTATGTGCACGTGCATGTATGTGTTCATGCATGTGTGTGTTTATGAAGGGCGAGCAAGGTTTTATTGACAGCTCCCTGAAGCAGGGAAAGGTTCTGATAATGGGCTGCCTTGCCTATATGCTTTCATAAAAGCAGAGACTGATTATAATTTGAACTTCTGATCTTCCTGCCTCCATCTCTAGAGTGCTGGCATTACAAGCATATATCCCTACACTCAGTGTTTAGGGTTCTTAGGCATACTAGGCAAGCATTCTTCCAGCCGGGCTATACAGCCCCAGTCTGATTTAAAGGCATCTCTCCAGCCTCATTTAAAGCATTTCTTTATGAAATCTAGTTCATAAGAATGATTGTTTGACAAGTTTTAAAAAAAATATTGGCTATATTTTTCCAAGTCTAGTAATTATCTACAACTTGGAATGATCATTAGCTAAATGCTTTCAAACGTCCAAGATCTCAAAGCAGTAGAGTAATAAATCACAACAGAAAAATCATGCAGGAAATGAGCCATTTTCTTCATCTGGTGGGGACAGTGCAAAGCAGGTAAAGAAATGAACTTTGTACTCTATCAATAAACTTGCAGTTGCAATGGCCTTTGCTCACAGAACCAACAGTCAATATGGCCTAAATTTCTTCTGAGTAGGCATTCTGGCATTTTGTGAAACTGTAATTATTAAGGATTAAAGTTAGCATTTTATCTTGTGAAATCAATTAGAGACAAAGGGGACCTTCTACCAACTTTAATGAACCAAAAGACTAGAGATTGTACAATCAATTCTAAGACGGCAGCCAAGAAGGAAGTATCTTCACGACAGTTAGGACCAGGTCTGTTAAGAGAGCAAGGACATTCTTCACGTTTAATTAGCCAAGCAGAAAACCCAGAGAAAAAAAGAGCAATAAAGACTAAACATGGATGGAAAGATGGAGATTTTTCCTGTGATCTAGGTATGTAGTTTAATTTTTTCCTGAAACTAACTACATTGGTATTTTAAAGTGGTCTATTCTGAAAAGAATTGTTTAATATTAGGTAATTTTTACTGCATACAAGGCAGTTCATGAACTGATAATGAGGAAAGAAAAAATTATTTTGTTTTCTTCACAATGTGAGACACAGCCGTCTGAAAAATGAAATAATACTCTAAGTAGATTTAATTTGTACATATTGAGCAATACAAGACAGGAAGGGTATATATCATATGATTCACTTATAGGGCAACATAAATAGGCATTATGAAAATGAAACCAGAGAAATGGTTTCCTATGGAAGTGGGGGTTCACCACAGCAGGGTATGAGGGGACTACCTGGAGCACTGAACATGTCGTAGCTCTTGTGTGTATGTGTGTGTGCACCATGGAGCACATGTGGAAGTCAGAGGACAGTTCTGGGTTCGACTTTACCTGCAACCTTGTTTGAGACATGGCCTTGTTTGCTGTTGCATGTAACAGGCTAGCTGGCCCATGAGCTGTAGCAACACTGGAATACAGAGCAGTATGGCATCTGGATTTCTCATGTGTTCTAGGGATTCACACTCAGGGCCTTTCGCTGTGCAGCAGGCACATTACTCATTGAGCCATCTTCCCCACCCTCCTTTTGATTCTTTAGACAAGCTTCACCTAACTAGGTTGGCCTCAAACTTACTGTGAAGTTGAGGACCTTGAACTACTGATCTTCCTGAGTATAATTTTTTAAAAAGATTTAGTTATTTATTCTGTCTGCATGTGTGCCACACCAGATCTCATTATAGATGGTTATCAGCTACCATGTGGTTGCTGGGAATTGAACTCAGTACCTCTGTAAGAGCAGCCAGTGCTTTTAACCTCTGAGCCACCTCTCCAGCCCCTGAGTACAAATTTTAAAAAATAATAAAATGTTCTATATATCAACCAAGTTTTTAGGTTATACTTGTGGCCATCTTTGCCAAAACTTACTCAATTGTAGATCTATACAACTCATTGGACATACATTTTAAATGATTAAAAACATACACCATTCTCTAAACTTCCATATTAAGGGAGACTTCTTTCAGGGCTAGGGATAGAGTTCAGCATAGAACATCTCCTTAGCATGAGTAAGGAAGGCCCTGAGTTCGTGCCATAGTACACCACCTCCAAACAGCAGCAGCAGCAGCAACAAAAACACACACAAAAATAAACCAACACCCTCAAACTGAGCTGTATTTCTTTTCATGTAGCATGCGAGACTGAAAATATTTCTAGATTAGCATTCTTTGTCTTATGCACGAGTGTGTGGTTAAGAATATGGGCTGGGGGTGTAGCTCATTTGTAGAGCACATGCCTAGTAACAGATGCCCCTGATCAGTTCCTTAGAACCATGAATGGAAGAGAAGAGAAAGGCAGAGTTTGGTGTGCTGGGTCCTAGTCTAGTAAATCACTCAGTGACTTGGGGAGAGCCTCAGTTTCCTCATCTGTAAAACACATAATAAATAGTATGCACTTCATAAAGTTGTCAAGAGAAAAAAAAGTTACCAAAATACTTATGGCAATAAATATTATAAAGTACTAGCTCTAATTATTGCCAAAACTGAGAATTTACATTTTCTAGGTGTGTGTGTCATACAGGTGACACCAACACCTAGGAGGCTGAGGAAGGAGAAACTTTTGGAGGTTAACCTTAGCCACACAGTGAAACCCTGTCTCAAAAATGACAAGCATGTGCGCTTCTGTAATTCCAGGACTTAGAGGCAGGCAGGAGGACTTGGAGAACAAGGTTATCCTTATGCCAGGTAGCAAGTTCAAAGCCATTCTGACCTATAAAAAAACCAAAACCAAACAAAAAATAAACTTGAAAGGGCGTTGTCATGGTAATGCAATGGCAGTAGGACTTTGGAAGAGTAAAACTGACATGGATAGCTGCTGCTCACTTCCAAGTAATTATGTATACAGAAGCCTCAGTATTGTGGGTGTTTTGTTTTTGGTTTTTGGAGGGCCTGCTACCCAGCTCCCAAATAAATCACACACAGAGGCTTATGCTTAGTTATGGATGCCTGGCCTTAGCATGGCTTGTTTCTTGCTAGCTTTTCTTAATTTATCCCAACTATCTTTTGCCTTGGGCTTTTATCTTTCTATTTCTGTATACTTTTCTTTCCTTCTTCTCTGTGACTGGCTGAGTGGCTGGCCACTAATGTCCTCCTCTCCTTGCTCTCTTGCTTCTCCTTCTATTTATACTTGCCTCGTCTATCTTTGCTCCTGCCTCGTATTGGCAATTCAGCTCTTTATTAGGACCATCAAGTGTTTTAGATAGGCACAGTAACACAGTTTCACAGAGTTAAACAAATGCAGCATAAACAAAAGTCACATGCCTGAAAATATTATTCCTCAACACCTCAGGTGCTTGGTTTTCTCACCTAACAACAACAAGTCAGAAGTCACTATTCAGAGGTGTGTGTGTGTGTGTGTGTGTGTTTGTGGGCTTAACATAAGTCACAGTCATCCAGGTTGGTTACCAGCACCTACATGAAAGCTTGCAACCATATATAACTCCAGTTTCAGGGGGTTAATTGCCCTTTGAATGCCCCTCTGGCATTGCACACATGCGGTGCACAGACACACGAGGGGAAAATAATACACAAATAAATAAATAAAAATAAATAAAATCCCCGGGCGGTGGTGGCGCACACCTTTAATCCCAGCACTCGGGAGGCAGAGGCAGGTGGATCTCTGTGAGTTTGAGGCCAGCCTGGTCTACAAGAGCTAGTTCCAGGATAGGCTCCAAAACTACAGAGAAACCCTGTCTCGAAAAAAACCAATAAATAAATAAATAAATAAAATAAAATAGAAAATTTTAACAGTTCAGCTCTAACTGGCAATATACAGAATTCTAGATGCTAGTTAAAATATAAAGATAAGCTGAAACTGACAGTCAATGTGAATTAGACGCATAGGTAAAAATTAGATACAAAGATAAACACATAAAGAACATATACAGCGTGCAGCCTTTGTTTTGGATTCAGGGGGTAAGGGTGTTGCTTAGTAGAGAACACAAGTATAGTATTTATGAGGTCTTGGATGAGGTGTCTAACACCAGGAAAACTCTTAATTCCAGGGGATCTGATATCCAGTGCCTTCTTCTGACCTCCACAGACACCAGGCATGCATGTGATGCGCACAGGCGCACATGCACACACACACACATATGGAGGTCAAGTACTCATACAAATAACATAAAATAAATCTAACAACAACAACTAAACAGATTGAGGTGGGTGTGGTGCTACACGTCTGTAGTCCTAGCACTTGGGGAGGTGAAACAGGAAAATCAGTCATGACTTCCAGGTCAGAGAGGGTACAAAGATGACTCTGTCTCAAAAGCAAATACTGCTATTTCCTACTCCCCTTTTCTTTCTAAACCTTAAGATCTTGTGACTTGCTGAAATGTGACGAAGTGGGTCTATGGGGTCTTGGCATGTATATATATATATTTTCTTACAAAGTTCACTCAATGGTTTTGACACATTCAAAATGCTTTTGATTTGGCATTTCTTGTACACAACATTTAATCTTTTTTTCTCTTCTTAAAAAAAAAAGATTTATTATGTATACAGTGTTCTGTCTGCAAGTCAGAAGAGGGCACTAGATCTCATTACATTACAGATGGCTGTAAGCCACCATGTAGTTGTTGGGAATTGAACTCAGGACCTCTGGAAGAGCAGCCAGTGCTTTTAACCGCTGAGCCATCTCTCCAGCCCAACAATTTACTTTTTAAAATGTTCTTTTTCTTTAGAGGAGAACTTACTTAAACTAATAAAGAATGGGTTTGTAAGTGATGGTTTCTAACTTAGAAGTTAGAAACTTTGAAGGGAGACAATTTGGGAATGTGAATCGGTAACTCAACAGTATTCTTCTGAGTAGTGGAATTGTAAGTAAATAAAGTATGCTTTTCTATATTCTATATTCTTTGTCTCATGTGTAGGACTCATTTAACAGGAAAGAGATTGACACGTTCTGCTAAAGTTGTAGGTATTACTGCTAATGGTGTCAAATGTGAGACCTTTTAGAGCAATGTTACAGCTGACAAAAATTATTTTTAAACTGACCAGTTATATGTAAATATTTATATATATTATAACATTTATATATTTACATATAAAAGACAGGGTCTCACAACGTAGCTCTGGCTGTGCTGGAGCTTGTTACATAGACTAGGCTGGTCTCAAACTCACAGAGATCCTTCTCTCTCTGCCTCTCAAGTGCAAGGATTAAAGATATGTGCCATCACTACTGGTTAAAACAGAGTAAAAAAAAACGTGTATAGGTTTGTGTGTGGGCAAGTATACATAACTCATGCTTTAGATACCTCATCTCTATAAAATCTGCATGCTTAATGGCATGACAGATGGTCCCTTTAAACTATGACATACATGATTCTGTTTAGTGAAAACATTTTATATATGTATGCATGTATGCATGAAAGTGCTTGTATGTGCCTATATTACTGATCATTACTCCTAACACAAAACTTTGACCAGGTACTGACATAATCCCGAAGAGCAGCCATATCCTTCCAAGCATAGGCACTCATACTATTGTGAAAAAAAAAAAATGCAAACTTTCTGGCTCCCATAAGTAAACTGTGAATAAGAGAAGAGGAGAATATACAAGGTATACATCTTCGTTCACAAAACACTACTCAAAGTATGAATCCCCTCTCTCTTTTGGGGTTTGAGACAAGGTTTCTCTGTGTAACAGTCCTGGTTGTCCTGGAACTCACTCTGTAGACCAGGCTGGCATCAAACTCACAGGGATCTGCCTGCCTCTGCCTTCCAAGGGCTGGGATTAAAGGTGTGCATCACCACTGCCTGGCTTCTATTTTTCTCTTTTTAAAGGAAATTTTCATGTTTTACGTGATGGGCATTGAGACTAAATATTGGTGGGTTTTTTTTGTTTGTTTTTTTTTTAAATATTAGTGATTTGTTTCAAGTTGCTTTTAACATTTTTTTCAGAACAATATTCAAATCTGTAACAAAGGCAAAAGTAAAAAAAGTATACATATAATGTAGAGAGCAAAACAATTTAGATATGAAGTAATTCATCTTTGTATGACTGTGAGGTTTAAGGCCTGGGAAATGCAGCTTACCACATAAAAGTATTTCACCACAAGAAATCAATCATTTCAAAGCTGGTAAAACTTAAGTATCAATTCTACCTTTTCTTCTTCTTTTAAACAGAAACTACAGGGTAAAAAAAATCTTTACGATCAACCAGACTACTATTATGCTTACCTTACAGCTTTGAAAAACTCTGATTTCTTGTGTGTTTCAGTGGTGAGCTGCATTTCCTGAGTGTCAGCCGACTTCTCAGCAGGAATTCTAGTCTGATGAGGAATCAGCCAAAGGAAGTCCTCACTGAGAGACACACTGGTATCCTTCACTGAGTAGAAACAGTGAAAGAGTAACATATTTCTAAAGGGAATTTATTATTAATACACATGCTTTCATAGCAACTTACAGAAATACATGTTTAACTTCCCATGGTGGAAGGAGTAAGTAATTTTCCTCAAAACCCCAGATTTTTCTATAAAGCATTTGGTTTACCCTGCTACCCCATTTCTGGAGTACCAGTCACATATGCACCATCGCCTTCTTAGACACAAGACAAACAAAACAAAACAAAAACCAGTTTCAAGTCTTACTCTGTGCAACTGTGATGGCACCTGTTCTAGCAGCATCTCTAGAAACAAAAGAAGCCTTCCCAGTATTTCCCATGACCTCTACCAACTGAGTCAGCTACTTCTCATAGTGACAGACAGCTGGAAATTTTGTTCAACTCATATTGAAGTATTCTGTTAAAATTCTCAAATGAACGTTTAATATTTCAAATAGAAAAAGATCAACAGAAAATAGTTTTAGAAACTGTGACTTAGAATTTTTGTTTAAAAATTCCTGGAATATGAGGCTAGAGATGGGTCAGTGAGTAAAAGCACTGGCTGCTTTCTTAGAACCTGAGTTCAGTCCCCAGCACCATCTCTAATTTCAGTTCCAGGGGATACAATGTCCTCTTCTGGCCTCCAATGGCAATAGGCACATATGTAGTACACAGGTATAAATGAAGACAAAATACCCATACAAAAATTCTGAAACATAGACTTCTTACTAGTTACTCTGAATTATAGCTTAATTAAAATAATATTATTTGCCAGGCGGTGGTGGTGCACGCCTTTAATCCCAGCACTCAGGAGGCAGAAGCAAGTGGATCTCTGTGAGTTCCAGGCCAGCCTGGTGTACAAGAGCTAGTTCCAGGACAGGCTTCAAAGCTACAGAGAAACCCTGTCTCGAAAACAAAAACAAAAAATAATATTAGAATATTATCAGTGTATAATCATGACACACAACTAGTGGGAAAAATTTTAATGCATAGCATTATTCTAGACAGAGCATATACACAGAGAAGTGGTTGTTAGTTAGAGGCCTTACCTGGTCTGAGGAGGTGTGGATGTGTAACCGGGCTGGGCTGGCCTAAGTACCGGTTTGGAATCTTCTTCTTCGGCACAGGCTGGAGGGAGTACCTTCGCTGTAAACATGACGTGCATCCTGAAGAAGAAGCAAAGGCTGCAATGGAGCATCTTCACAGCATGCACACACTTATCTATTCCCAGCAGTTTGGATCCTTACAAAACACACATTAGCATTTCTTTCCTTCTCCTTTCAATATGTTCTATGCCAGAGCCTGTACTGGGCCCTAGGAAACACAAAGAAGCTCTCTATTCCCAGAGACCTCAGTCTGCTACAGCAGAAGGAACACAAACACACAACACAGCATGAATAAGGAACTATGAGGAGGAGGAAGAGAAGGAACAAGGAAAAGCAAAAAAGGGTCAGAAAGGAGTTCAGGGGTAGCCCAAAGCAATACTCTAAAATTTGGAAGAACAGAATTAACTTTTTTTTTTTGATACTATGTTAGCTATAAAAAAACAAGTACTTGCTATTTCATTTAGTACTGCAATGTAAGTCTGGTAAAATAATGTATGAAAAATGCTTAGCCATAGCTGGCATATAATATAAGCATGGCCAACATCAATTTTATTCATTCATTCATTCGGTTTTTGAGACTGGGTTTCTCTGTGTAACAGTCCTTAGCTGTCCTGGAACTAGCTCTATAGACCAGGTTGACCTTGAACTCACAGAGATCCACCTACCTCTGCATCCCAAGTGCTGGGATTAAAAGTATGTGCCTCCACCGCCTGGCTGGTTAGCATTAATTTAACCATTTTATTTAGGACATCATTGGAACACACGCTAAGCAAGACATAAGAGTAAGATTGTTTGACCTCGTAATCAAGATGAAGTATAATGGAAATGAGACAAGACAGAACACTCCAATACTACATAATAAAGTACCAGATTTGTAAACGCAGTAGCTGTTACAACTTAAGATGGGTATAATCACAAGGAGAGGCACATGGAATCGTTCATAAAAGCTATTTGTGTGGGACTGCAAAAGGTGATAACAGCTCTGAACAGAAATCACTCAGTTCACCTCCCCTTGAGGGGAGAACTGAAAAGCATCCCATGAATGCCATGACAGCAGGCACCATGTGTGCAAATGGAGCTTGAAAGAGGAGGGGAGGCAGAGAGAACAAACGGGAACACCCTGGAGTAACAGTAGGTACTGTGCTAGCAGTCCTTTGAAAGCTTTGTACGGTTTATCCTGGCACTTGGGAGGCAGAGGCAGGTGCATCTGTGAGCTGGAGGTCAAGCTGATCTACATAGTGAGGTTTAGGACAGCCACTGCTACATGGAGAGACCCTGTCTCAGAAAAGCTCAAACAAATGAGTTATCAGAATCTGCATAGAAAAACAATTTATACAAGTTCACACAACATTGCATAAAATGAGATTCAAATTTAGGACTATTTAAATTCAAAATCATTGGATTTATTCTTCCATCCATTCTCAATGCAAACAGACCTTATTTAATCCCAAGGACATAATCAGTACTGTAAACTCTTGGACATACACTCAGTTCAAAAGGGGAGTACTGTAAATCAGATTAGGATAAAGATACTGGAGAGCCTGGGAAACATTAACAATGGCATATATTTGAGAGTGAGGAGCCTGTGTGTGTGGTGTATATTTGAGTTTGTGGGTATACAGGTGCATGCGTGCAAGCCAGAGGTTTATGACAAATGTCTTCTTCACTTAAGTTGTTCTTCACTGCATTTTTAGAGAGAGATTTGTTGCACAAATTATAAAAACCAAGGGATAGATATTGGGGTTTAACCTGAAAATCAGAGAAGTCATACAGCCAACAACTAGAGAGACCTTTTACCTCTACCAAATCTTCAGACCAAAGGGTCAAGATCCTGTCTCCATGAATTTTCAAACTCCACACTCCACTGAGTTCCTGTCTCTTCCCCTTTATAGTCCTCTCTCTGCCTAGCCATATTGTTCCTGTCTCCATGCCCCTAGACCTGGGATTAAAAGCGTGTGATCCCAAGTGCTGGGATGACCTTTGAGTGAGCTGTTTCTCTTTTAGACAAATTCAATCTTGGGTAGCCCAGGGTAGTCTTGAACTCACAGAGATCTGGCTGCCTTTGTCTCCCAAGACCTGGGATTAAATGTGTGTGCCACCACTCCCTGGCCTGTATAGCTGACTAGTATGGCTGCTTTGCCCTTGGATCTTCAGGCAAGCTTTATTTATTTATATACTTACTTGTTTGTTTGTAGAATGAGCATACTAATGGAGTAAAAAGAGCAGAGCGGTATGAAGAAAAGGAATAATATTACAAGTCTAAGACTGAGCTGAGTGGTGGTGGTATAGGTTTTTAATTCCAGCCCTCGGGAGGCAGGGGCAGGCTGGTCTCTGAGTTTGAGGCAAGTCTGGTATACAAAGCGAGTTCCAGGACAGCCAGTGAAGCATGCTTAATAAAACCTCAGAGAGAGAAATTGGGATTCAACCTAAAGACCCGAAAAGCAAAGCAGCCAGCCACTGGCTCTGACCTTGACCCCAGCTCGAAATGGTGATCCTGCCTCCAAGAATCTCAGAAGGAGACTGTGCTTGAGAGCTGTTTCCTCTAGGGCTGGGATTAAAGGCACGCACTGCCTGGTTTCTATGGCAACTAGTGTGGCTACAAGGATTAAAGGTGTGTTACCACTGCCTGGTCTGTAAGGCTGACCAGGGGGGCTGTTTTACTCTCTGATCTTTAGGCAAGCTTCATTTATTAAAATACAAGTGAAATGCCACTATAACAAGCTGGGGCCACACAAAGAAATCCTATCTGAAAAGACAAAAAGGCAAAACTGTTCAGGGAAAGCTCCATTCCTTCCTCTCTCAGAGAATCTCCAACAAAGAAAAGCTGTGAAAATGTCCAGTCGTACATTCTTGCTGGCTGTGGAGGCTCCTCCCCTGAAGTTGTCAGAGACCCAATCTCTGCCTAAAGCATTATAACTGGGTACAAACCCAGCTTATGGAAGATATGCTGTCACCCTTCAACTATAGGGTACAGAAGCACCTTCCTTTAGTTTGGGCCATGTTTTCTCTTGCCCTTCTTCAGTCTTGATCTCTGGGGGCTGGAGGACTCACCCAGGAGTTGCTTTCCTCAAAGTAAACCTTTTCTTTTTCAATTTGGATGGATCTGGCTGTGTGGGTGGAGAAACCTATTATCAGGGTACAGAAAACCTATTATCTTGGCACTGGAAACCCAGTTAATCAGCTGGGGGGGCACTCCTCACCCTTTATCTTCGACTGGATTGAATTTTGACACCCATTTCCAAGCCACCGCCTGCAGGAGATCCCGAGTCTTTGACTCAGAAGAGGTCTTGACCTGGAATAGGTACCTTGCAGTCAGTCTTACCCTCCCTCAGTGCTCTACTTTGATACCCCCACTCTTCCTCCACAGACTCAGATATTATTTCATCAGCTTGGCCTCAACACAAATCAATGGTCAAGATTGAGGACTTCAAGTTCCACATTCTCACAGATTGTTACCATCTACCGCCACAAATGATGTCTAAACACTTTATATCTGACTGTATCGCTAGACTCACTCTGTCCTTTACCTCTAATGCTCTCCTTCCTCACTCCTAAAAATCTTTTTTTCCCTATGATTTCTTTGTATGCCACTCTATATTTTAAGATTATAACTGTAAACTCTTTTCTTTCTTTCTTTCTTTTCTTTTTTGGTTTTTCAAGACAGGGTTTCTCTGTGTAGCTCTGGCTGTCCTGAAACTCACTCTGTAGACCACACTGGCCTAGAACTCAAGAGATCCATCTGCCTCTGCCTTGCAAGTGCTGGGATTAAAGGTGTGCGCCACCATTGCCTGGCCCTACACTGTAAACTCTTGTTTCAGGATTTGTAAGTTGCTCATCTGGCATGGTTTAAAATCTATGTAATTGAAAACAAAGTCTGTTTCCAGTGGAAAGTTTTGTTTGTCTGTCAGGGACCAGCTTTGACAAAAAACACCTCTTGCCAGGGTAGAGGCGTGGTGATTTAGAAAATTTAGGTAAAGAATATGAAGACTCAAAAGAAAATAAAACAGAGAAATATATAGGATAATATCGGGAGGGAATTCCAGTGAGTACTGAAATTCACCCATGTTTAATTTCCAACTGCTTAAAATATCCCTGACCCCAAAAGATAAAACAAAAAACTACATTAATATGATACAAGGAAATGAACAAATCAATTGAAGGTCACGGGCTACATTCATAGTTAAACATTCTATTGCTAGAACAAAACAAGTCACACTCACTCCCTAGACCAAAACACTCTATAGGCAAACCACTCCCTGGGTGGAATCCAAAGTTATGTGGCCGCTGTAATGGTCTGTCCTGTCCCTTTAAGAGACAAGCCCCACCCACTCCCCCCCTTGGCTGAGGCAAGCAGATCTTCTTTCCACTTCCAACCTGAGTTCCTTCCTTTCCATCTCTCTCCTGAAGAGGCAGCTTCTGCCTCTCTCCCTTTTCACCCCCACTCCCGTTTCTTTCTCTCTCTGCTCTTCTCCCTTCTCCTCTTCCCCCTCTATAACCCACAAAATAAATATCCAATCTCACTCTGCATGGCGTGCCTAATAGGTCTCTGCCTCCCACCTGCTATGTGGCTCCCTGCCTGGGAGCCCACAGGCCACTCGGGGAGCCACAGCATTTTATTTTTAACATAACAGCCGCTGCATGTTTGTTTCTGCCTGAGTTTACTATGTTCCCTAATAAGCTGAGATATCACATTTTCTCAAGTTGTTTTATGCATTTTGTTGTTGTTGCTTTCAGACAGGGTCTCTTTAACAAAGCCTGTCCTGAAACTCATTATGTAGACCAGGCTGGCCTCAAATCAGAGATCCACCTGCCTCTGCCCCCGAGTGCTTAGATTAAAGACATGGGCGCCACTTGAGTACAGTCATTCTGTATAATCAATCTTGTTATTTAGCTTTTGAGACAGGGTCTTCTGTAGTCTATGCTTGTCTGGAACCCTCCTTAGTCTTCCTATCTCAGCCTTCTATGTTGAGATTACAGTCATGAACTACCCTACCCATTTTGTATGCCATTACAACTGAAAATTAGTTCTTTCTTTCTTTCTTTTTTTTTTTTTTTTGAGACAGTAGCTTTGGAGCCTGTCCTGGAACTAGCTCTTGTAGGCCAGGTTGGCTTCAAACTCAGAGATCCGCCTGCCTCTGCCTCCCGAGTACTGGGATTAAAGGCATGCGCCACCACCGCCTGCTGAAAATTAGTACTTTTATTCAATATGGCTATCAGTAGAGGCTAAAACTACCTGGTACAAAGTAGCCAATATATACCAAGTACATAAATGCACAGCTTCCAAGAGCTTTATTCACACTTTTCTTTTTCCTTCTGGAACAGAGTCACAGTACACAGCATGGGCTGCATGGCTTTTACCGTGATTTTATAATAGACATTAAGTAGGCACAGACCCTATCTCAAATGACTCACTGCTGGCACAAAGCTTGACTAGTAGGCTACTAATTCCAGCAAGTTTTCTTTGAGACCACAGCCCACTAGTTTATTCATCTGGTGTATATTCCATCATAGTTTTAATGATAACTAAATTACTTATTTTTATCTTCATTGAATGTATGCCTTTTGACTAGAATAAATTTCTCAACTGCTTGAATACCCCCCGCCGCGCACAAAGTTTTCTAAGTCTTTATTTTTCTAAATTAAAACATAGAAGCTGGGCTATGGTGTCACACGCCTTTAATCCCAGCACTGGGAAGGCAGTGGTAGGTGGATCTCTGAGTTTGAGGCCAGCCTGGTCTACAGAGGAAGTGAGTTCCAGGATAGTCAGGGCTACATAGAGAAATCCTGTCCAAAAAAACGAAAAAACGAAAAACCAACAACAACAAAAAACCAAACCAAAGCAACCAATCAACCAAAACCAGAAGAACCACGCAATAATTAAGGCTCAGTAATCTGGAAGTCAGAACATATAAGAGGGATGCTGTGGCCATTGGCACAGATTGCACTGAGGCACTACCCAAAGTTTCCAGGAAGATACCGGAGAAAGAGCAGAGGTGGTCCAGAACAGAGTGACGTTGGAGAAATCACATTCGGAAGATCCAATCCCTAGCTCTACCCCAGTATGACACCATAATGCAGCTCTGACATATGCTTGTCCCTCTGCTTGTCACATAATCAGAACCCTCAAGTCCTTCAGCAGTGGCCCCCAGCACTAACATTACCTTCAATGTAAAAATGTGCCTATCTGCAGTCACTTCTACCACCAGCTGCAGCAACAGAGCTTGAGCTGCAAGGAGAACACAGTGCTTACTATCAAGGGTGTTTGTGTCTAATACTCTGTCAAACCATGGTGGACTACTATGAAGTTCTAGGAGTACAGAGATATGCGTCACCAGAGGACATTAAAAGAGCTTACCGTAAAGTGGCACTTAAATGGCATCCTGATAAAAATCCAGAAAATAAAGAAGAAGCAGAGCGAAAATTCAAAGAAGTCGCTGAGGCATATGAAGTATTATCAAATGGTGAAAAACGGAACATTTATGACAAATATGGCAAAGAAGGATTAAATGGCAGAGGTGGAAGTCACCTTGATGACGAATGTGAGTATGGCTTCACATTCTGTAAAGCAGATGACATCTTCAAAGAAATTTTTGGTGAAAGAGACCCATTTTCATTTCACTTCTTTGAAGACTCACTTGAGGACCTTTTGAGCAGTTCGAGAAGCTCTAGTGGAAGCAGAAGCAGAGGCACTGGATCCCTTTTCTCCTGTTCGTATGACCACCCAGTGTTTGCCAGGCTTTCTTCTTATGACACAGGATATACGTCTTATGTTTCACTGGGGCACGAGGGCCTTACTTCATTCTCTTCCCTGGCATTTGATGACACTGGGATGGGCAATTACATACCCATTACACCTTCAGGTAGAATTGTTAATGGAAGAAACATCAATACAAAGAAAACCTTTGAGAACCGTCAAGAAAGAGAAGCTGAAGATGATGGTGAGTTGAAATCCTTTCTTGTAAACAGTGTGGCAGATGAAGAGGGCTTTGCAGAAAAACGACACTGGAGAAGACAGTCGCTCAACAATTATTCACCAAATTCCTACAGCCCCCCAAACATATCTCAATATACCATTGTGGACAACAATGAACAAGGTACACCTTGGGTCACAAGCAAGAAGGAGCCTTCCATTTTCTCAGCAGGATTCAAAGAAGGTGGTAGGAGGAAAAAGAAGAAGCACAAAGAAGGGCAGAAGAAGAAGTCAAACAAAAGGAATCACTAATTGCCTCTTTAAACACATTATGATCATAGAACATTTAAACACTATTCTTTTGTGTGTTTTGGTTTATCACAGAGTTTCATAGATAATATTTGTTAATACTATATAAGAGTAGGTGGGGTCTTTTGGTTTTGTTTTTGTGTGTTTTTGAGACAGGGTCTCAACTATGTAGCCTAGGCTGGACTGGAACTTGCTATAGAGACAAGGATGGCTTCAAACTCACAGAGATCTGCCTATCTTTGCCTCTCAGGTGCTGAGATTGAAGGTGTATACTACCATGCCTGGCTTAAATTTTTTTAAACAGGATTATGGACATTTGGTCAGTAGTTTTGTGAATAAGTTATGTCAGAAAAAGATGAATTTGTGGGAACAGTGATTTTAAAACTATGGAAAACTACAAAGATTTTTAATGTTTTACTTTTGAGCTTTTGGAGCATAGAATTTTTTCCCCAAGAGTTTATGACCTATTTAATTCCTTTAATACCATCACAAATTCCTGGTAAATGTACATTAGGAGGAGATAAAAGTCTATTAAGAATTACAGGTTCAGACTCTAGCAGTATTTTCTTTTTAGTTTGAAGTAACCGGTCATATCTGCACAGATGTTCACAGCAGTTCTATTCATAGTAGCCAAGAGGTAAGAGCAACCCAAACGCTCATTAAGGACCCAAGATATTAACAAAAATTAATAAGTAGTCACATTTATGAGCATATGCATGTCAATGTGCATGTGTACACACTTACACACTTTGTCTTTCAGAAAAAAAAATCCTGAGATAGTCCCTGCCTCTGTGGCTTGTTTGCTGAAGGCAGTTTTAACTGAAAAAACTTGTCATTTGCTACAACACAGATGAGTTTTTGAAATATTAAAATCTTTTTTTTTTTTTTTTTGAGACAGGGTTTCTCTGTAGCTTTGGAGCCTGTCCTGGAACTAACTCTTGTAGACCAGGCTGGCCTCAAACTCAAGAGATCCGCCTGCCTCTGCCTCCCAAGTGCTGGGATTAAAGGGCGTGGGCCACCACTGCCTGGCAGAAATATTAAAATCTTAAGATGCTAAGCGAAATATGCCAGTCACCCATAAACAAATACTAAAAGGTAAATGTTACACAGTATCTAAAGCAGTCTAATTGAGACAGAAAGTGGGGAAGAAGCTGTTTTGTGGGTACAGAGTTTTAGATCTGCAAAATAAAAAACGTCCTGGAACCTCACTTCTCAACAATGTGAATATACTAATATCAATGAACTGCACATTAAAAATGTCTAACATGGTAAACTAAATTTAATGTGTATTATACTACAAGGATTACCCACAATTCCTTGGAATAAACCTGGCTGTATCATGAGCTGCAGGCTACCAGTCACTCTCTCCCAATAAGAAACATTTTAGTTTTATTGTGTCTGTATGTAGGATCTACGAATGCATTACCGTAAAATACCTATAGCTATTTCATTTGGGATCATGTTGAAGAAAAAATGGTGAGTTACAAATGCATTAGGTACCAAACAGATGGTTTGAGCTGAATACTTCATTTAAATGTGTTTCTTTTAAAAATAAATTAACTTGAAGCTGGAGAGATGACTCAGCGGTTGAGACCACTGGATGTTCTTAAAGAGGACCTGGCTTCAACTCCCGGCACACACATGGCAACTCACACCCCTCTCTAACTCCAGCTCCAGGAGTTCTGACACCTTCACACAGATACACACACAGGTAAAACAATATGCACATAAAATTAAAAAAATTAACTTTTACTTCAACCCTGTCATGTCTTAGCTTTCTGTAATGCTTTCATCTTCATGATACCGCTTCTCAACATTTTATTCATCCTTTCAGTCACTGAACACTGAGCATTACTATTTGAGGGCCTACTACTTGTTGAGTGAGCAGAGTAAGGTATTTGAAGGACACACAGCACTAAGCAAACAAAAGCCACTGAGTCTACAAACTGGAGACATATCTAAGTAAAACAGGATTTGCTAGATTTTTTTAGTTGCTTGATTAAAGAGATGGAGCAAAGAAATTTTGGAGTATAAGATTATAATTTTTCCATGTGGCTATTTGATGAAACAATTCCAGACATTTGGACTAGCAAGGTGTAACATTTCTGCTGTAGGCTGCATGGGAGGAGTTTGAGGAACACTAAGACCAGTGCTGCAGGTTAAGGATAGCAAATGGTCGAAGCCAAAGCACTGAAAGAGAGCAGATTCTTCAGGAGCTGCTTGGTTCACAAACATGTTAACTATTGCATGGGAGGAACTAACCCACAGGAGGCTTTGAGGAGAGGAATCACATATTCAAATTGGACTCCTCTGTAGTTGCCAAAAGACTCAAACAAGGGTAAAAAAAGAAATTAAAATATTGTCACAGTTTGGTCCAAGGTGGTGGCAATGGGGTCTGTGTGACTTAAAAGTGATAGCATTAGGATATACTAAAAAGGTAGAGCGAACAGGATATGCTGACAGGGTATGACAGAAGTTGAGACCAACAGGTTTTGGAACACAGGAAACAAGAGAACTGTCTTAAGTGAAACAGTGGCGCAGGGGCTAAGTTTTGGATATGCTACACAAGGGATGCTAGACTTTATTAAGCATGAAAACAATTTGCTGCATGACTTGTGCTTACACAATCTGTCATTAAATTCTTCCTTTATTACATTATTGGCCATAAATATATATATCCTTTTTTTGTATTTTAGAAATGTAATTATTTTTAATTCTAGGCATTATCAAGCTGCTAGTCCCAAATTTTTATAAATTGCAAACAAATCATCCAGCAACACTAAAATCTATCACCTCTGTTCAAACACTAAATTGAAAGCCAGAAACAACTATATTAACTTCTTTCTTCCTTCTTATCTACTTAATCTGTTGTTCAAGGCAGGTTTCTCTGTCTATCTGTCTGTCTGCCTATCTGCTTTTCTTTCTTTCTTTGGTTTTTCGAGACAGGGTTTTGCTGTAGTTCTAGAGCCTGTCCTCGAACTCACAGAGATCAGCCGGCCTCTGCCTCCCAAGTGCTGGGATTAAAAGTGTGCACCACCACCGCCCGGCTCTATCTCTTTTCAAGACAGGTTTCTCTGGTTGTCCTAGAACTCAATCTGTAGACCAGGCTGGCCTCAAAGTGCTGGGATTAAAGGTGTGTGCCACCACCGTCAGGTATAACTACTATTTTTAAATAACTCCCATAGCAAATGTAAACTTTTGTTTAGTATTGTTTGATTGTCAGTGGGGAGGAAAGGTAATTTATCCTTTAGGAGAAACTGGGGACAATTAGCATCCAAAGTTATTTTCAGAAAATCATAAAAGCTTAGAATATTTTAAATGCTATTAACATAAAATGTGTCACTTAGTAAGATTAACCTGTCTCCATGCAGGAGTAAGATTGGAAAAAAGAAAATCCATTTCCAGAACCAAAACCCAACATCCCCCAAACAGCAAGACTGTAATGATATGCCCTCCAATTCACCTCTCCTTTCTTTGAGCTGGATTTCACTTAGCCCAGGATGGCCTTGAACTCGTTATGAAGCCAAGGATGAACAGAACTTTTGATCCTCCTGCCTCTATCTCCCAAGTGCTAAAATTACAGGAATGTGCTACCACATCTGGCCATTTATCTACTTTTAGCTAAAAATTTATATTTAATTATCTTTCCCAATGCTTAAATTAAAAAAAATAAAATAGCTGACTGGAGGTGGTGGAGCACGCCTTTAATCCCAGCACTCGGGAGGCAGAGGCAAGTGGATCTGTGAGTTTGAGGCCAGCCTGGTCTACAAAGCGAGTTCCAGGACAGCCAGGACTATCTCACCGAGAAGCCCTGTCTCAGGGGGAAAAAAAATTCCCCCACTCTCCAGGCTAGCCTTGAACTCAGATCCACTTACTCCTGCTTTCCCAGTACTGGGAAGTGTGCACCACAATACCCAGCTCTTTCATTGTTTCTTGATAGAATCTACAAGGTCTTCACTGAGCCAAAGTCCAGCTTTTTCCAGTATGCCTAGGAATTCCAGTCCAAGTCTTACTACAGGATAAATACATTTTGCCAATCACTGCTAAATATATCACCTTCCTTTTAGAATTTAAGATTAACTGGGAGTGTACAGATTGCAGCTTATGCATTAGACCAAATAATCATTTTGATATAAATACCTTAAAATGATATAAATACCTTGAAAATACTTCAAAACATTACCATCCATATAAAATGAAAACGAATGGTATGATTTCAGCCACATTAAGGCTGACACTGGGTTCTAGGGCCATGCATGTGCGGACAGGCCCTCAGGCAAAAGTGCCTAATGGCCCTAGGGCCCCCGTGACCCACGTGTGGCTGCATTACCCACGGATGACTCAGCTAAGCCCTTGGGCGCATGCGTGAGCCCTATCACCTGCATATGATGTAGTCAAGTCAACCCCCTGTGCACATGTGTTAGGCAGCTTTTAAATGCTGGTTGGGTGCGTGAAACCCCCTCAACTAAGAGGACTTTAAATCAGTAACATTTGCAGGGCTGGGGGGTGTATAACTCAGTGGTAGAGTCAGCTGCAGGTTCATCACCCAACAACCAACCAACCAAAACAACAACAAACAACCAAAAAAACCAAAACACCTACTCTCACTTCAGATATTCATACTTTCCTCAGAAGAGAAAGCTTCTTTTTTCTTTCTTTTTTTTTTTTGGGACAAGGTCTCAATTATGTAGCTCTGGCTGTCCTAGGCCTCACTATGTAGACCAGGTTAGCCTCAAATTCAGAGATCCACCTGCCTCTGCCTCCCTAGTGCTGAGATAAAAGGAATGCACACACCACCTAGGTTAGGAAGTTTCTTACCAGTCAATAGTCTTTAAATCTAGAGCAGTTGTTCTCAACACGTGGGTTGTGACCCCTTTGGGAGTTGAGTGACCCTTTCACAGGGGTTGTATATTGGTTCCTGCACATCAGATATTTATGATTCATAACAGTAGCAAAATTATAATTATGATGTAGCAATGAAAATATTTTTTTGATTGGGGTCAACCACATGAACTGTATTAAGGGGTAGAAGCATTAGGAAGTTCAAGAGGCAACAATCTAGAGTCTTTCTAAAGAAAGGCAACCACATGTAGTTGGGGAGGTAGGTTCTGGGAGGAAGGGTGAATGATTCAAACACATTATATGGAAGTATCGATGAATTAATAATATATTTTTTAAAAAAAGAGTAAGCAACACCACAGACAGTTCAAGTCCTATTCACAAGAAACTCAAACCCTAACTCCATGGATAGTACAATGCTTACAATGCAAATGCATTCCTATCTTTGCTTTGTTCTGACTTCCCTTGGGTTAAGATAGTAATCTTTCAGCCAGGAGGTCATCTGTTGCTTGTACACCTCCCAATTCTAGACTGTGAGGAACAGTGGGGAAGTAGTGATGAGTTGACATTAGCTACTGACTCAAAAGTAACTAAATGAAATTGCAGTTTTTGGCTCACAAAATGAGAAGCTGCAAAAGGACTCTAACTAGCAGAAATAGGATTCAGAAGTGGTATAAAGACTAGACATAACCATGTAACAAACATCGGCCTCAATTGTGTTTCAGCTCCTCATTGGTAAAGTGAAGATTCAACACCACTCCATTAAGCTAAAAAAAAAAAAAAAATTAGTGGGAATATAAGATGCTTTACTTTCCTTAGAGGCAAACTATAATAAATTTACAAGAGTTTTATGTATTTTAATTCAGTACCTAGTCCTAAAGCTGAATTAAATCGGGGTTTACACGAAGCTTCAACAAACCTAACGATCAGAAGCAAGAAGTTGTCTCTAGTCTGGTCACAGGCCTTTGGGATTATAACTGATCAATCGCACCTTTATTTTCATTCCTTCCTCCAAAGGCACAACAACCTTTAAAGAACAAGGTCGGTGCAATGGACAATTTTTTTTAAACTAGAAAGCTGAAATAAAAACTTCATTTTCAGCGAGCCCAAGTCTCACACACAAATGCCAAGACAAGTTTTGATGTCAAATACCCTATTTTCTGGTTAACATTCTGCACACCTCATCTGAAATATAATTCAATATTAGATACCCTTGGTAGGTGGATGACTCATTTTTCAGTATAAAATTTAATGCAAATCAGATTAATTGCTCATCATACTTATAAACGGAAGGTTCGCGGTCTCTGTGCTATCAGTTTGACTGTTCATAAAAGACTTTTACCCATGTCCCCCTTATCTCCAGTACTTTGTAAATTGAACTGCACATGACATTTGTTCCTAAACGTGTTTCTTCTATCTTTCGAGCTAGCTCTCCTATGAAACCATTGAAAACCGGAAAGATTTTACGTCGCCCTAACAGAAACAAACGGTTCTTGACATGCAATACTTTAGCCAAGTTTGATGATAAAAGATACAAATTCCTGTTTCGCGTATCTTTGAAGACAGTCCCTCAGGTTTTCCCTCTCTTCAGCCATGTCAAACCCACTTTCTCAGAGCAGCCGGTCAAAAGAAAAATCCGTGGGGGCCCAGGAGCTGACCGGTCCAGAACCAGGCTCAAACTTGTAGCTCTTTGGACTGTTTTAGGCTTCTCCAAGGGAAGACTTGGAGGGGACACCGGCGGGAAAGACTCTAACCTGAGAGGCCGCGGAGCCTGGCTATTGCGGGAACCAGCTTGGGGGTTGAGAGCAGGGAAGGCATGGCCAGCACCCACGCGTCAGGAAGAGAAAGTACAAACTGCGGGGGGAAAGAATCCGCCAGCACAGCCGCGTCGCCAGGAAACCAGCCAACCGCCCGGCCCCTTCCGGCAGGCGCCGCTCGCGGGCTTTCTTCCCGCGGCGGCGCGGAGCGGTGACGTCACCCGGCTGGGTTTTTGGCGCGCCCGCCCCACAGGCCCCCCCCATAGGCCCCGTAGGGCGTCTCGTTTTGCTTAACGTTCACCTTCACAGAATATCCTGTTCCAAATGCCTCCCTGTCTCCCGCTTTAAAGCACAAACAGAAGGGCCTTCATCTAACCCAGGAGCTAGGTCAGAGTAAAAAATACGAGGAAGAGTGTCGGGGTCTAGAAGCAGGCAGTATCGCGGACAGCTACACTTCTAGAAGCTTCGAGGCGGCGCACACGTCCAGAGGTAGAGGGAGTGGGAATGAGCGGGCGAAGGCCCGGGGTCACGAGGCCGTTGGGGGGGAGGAGCCAGCGGCCGGGGAGGTTCTAGTCTGTTCTGCCTCGCGGCAGCCGCCCCCTTCCACTCGGTCACGTTGAGCAGCGCCCGGGCCTACACAGCCGCCCCTCGCCTCCCGCCTCCCGACCATGGATCCCCGCAAAGTGAGCGAGCTTCGGGCCTTCGTGAAGATGTGTAAGCAGGATCCGAGCGTCCTGCACACCGAGGAAATGCGTTTCCTGAGGGAGTGGGTGGAGAGGTGAGCCCTGGGCCCCGCGGACCGTTGGGGACGGGAAGAGTGGGGAGCTGGGCCCGAGCTAGCGTGGGGCGGAGGGTAGCGGGTCTAGGCCTCTTCGTGGTTCGCTCCCTAGTGGCTCTGAGAGGTTATCCGGGGATCAGAAGCTTTGGGTAGTTACGGGGTGAAAAAGCAGAGGTTCGAGCTGGGTTTCCCACAATGAAGTCTCCAGGGGGGGTGTGTTTTGGGAGAAATCAATGTGGAGAATTGTGGGGGATTTGAGCGCTGGAAATAATGCGCGAAACAAGACAAAGCATTTATAGAGGGGTTGTTTTTGAAACTGGCCTCTCGCTTAAGTTGCCTTGACCCATATATCGTTTTAAGTACTATCTTAATAGTGATAGCTCACCTAATCCCTGATAAATTATCTGTAACGTACGGTACAGAGATTTTAATTGCTTGGAATTGTGTTAGGAATCATTTATACCTACGGTAGTTGTAGCGCCGTCACTTAAGACCCTGTTGCAAAATGGTTTTGCAAAGCCCAGCGTGCTTGCAGGACTAACTAGAGAGTGCTTCGCTTGTGGACGAGTAATTCCGTGAACAGATCCTGTGCCAGCTGCAGGGAAACTGGATTGCTCGGATTTGGCTCGTCGATAAAAGATTTTTAGGACGGAATTAACAGGGAGCTTGAGGACCATTAGAATTTGGGCGCTGGGGCGGGGGGAACAGTGCTGGCAAGCTGTAAATCTCTGCAGCTGCCAGGGAGGAGGGGGGATGAAGAGAAAGTTAAGTGATGCCTTCTGAATTAGGGCCCGTAGTTGGAAGCTTACAAGCAGTTGTAGAAATGGGGGAGGGTCTTCAGGAAAAGTGAGAATTCAGCGTCAGGTCGAGCCTGTTAAGAACTTTAGTTAATATCCAAAGAAGAGATGGGGGAAAGGTGAAGTTCTGGTTTTTTTTTAATTAGAATCCGGGAAAAAGCAGTCTTAGCTGTGGAGATCTGAAAGCTTCTCTTACAGAAAGAAGGGCTTCTGGACTTTGTTAAGTTCAGTTATTTCGTTTCTTTTGCATATCTTAAGGTGAATCAGCTTTTCTGAGAGGTTGTTTCCTGGGTTAACTCTTTAGGGGAGGACCCAAAAAATAACATGGAATCAATTTTCTTTTTAGAATTTATTTATTATTTGTTTGAGATAGGCTCTCTCACCATGTAGCTCTGCATACTGAGAACTTGTATAAACCAGACTGGCCTCAAATTCACAGAGATCCACCTGTCTCTGCCAGGTATTGTGATTAAAGACGTCTGCCAATACACGAGCAGTTTCATTTCTTTAGGTTATTTTATGTGTATTGAGTGTTTTGCAAGTATATGCATGCCTGAGACCCAAGGAGGGAAGAGGGCACTGGATCTTTTGGATATCGAGTTATGGATGTCTGTACTCCATCCATTATTGTGGGTGTTGGGAATGCTCCCTGGGGTACTCTGTAAGAGCAGCAAATACTCTTAATCCCTGAGCAGTCTCCCCAGCTCCGGTATGTAATGTTTTGGGTGGTTTAGAATGTAGTGTCTCTCCAGGGACAGGAGAAACTCGGATTCTTTTCTCTTCACTAGGAGCTTCGTCATATCCCTGATACTCTCACCTAGGAAGTACTCTTTGATGTATTGAATTTGTTGTTAGAAAGATGTATTTACGTATTTTGCTTGCACTTTAGTAAGTACACTGCACACCTTCTAGTGACGCAAGAATAGGTATCCAATCCTTTGGAACTGTTGTCACACAGTTGTGAACCACCATGTGAGTGGGTGCTGGGAAATAAACTCAGGTTCTCTGAAAGAACAGCAAATGCTCTTAACTGGTGAACAGTAATCTCTCCAACCCTTCCTTTATTTTAAATTTACCAAATGGCAAAACTGATGCTTCCCTTTCAAGTGCTAACTAGGAAACACGAGTTGTGGTTCAAGGCTGGTTGTGACAGAAGAGGTCCATTTTGAATGGGCTTCAACCTTCTAATCTGTATAGCTGAGTATAAACTGTTTAGGTGATTGTGGCACACGTCTTTAAAGCCAGCAGGTAGCGGTAGGCGAATCTCTGTGAGTTTGAGGCCACCCTGGTCTTCAGATCAAATTCCAGGACAGTCAGGGTTACAGAGAAACCCTGACTCAAAAAGCCGAGGTGGGGTGGGGAGAACAGATGAATAGTACAAAATTTATTTTGATAATTACATTCTAGTAGTTTAGCAACCTCCATATTGGAGGGGAGGCTCCTCGGCTGACAAAAGAAGGGCTGCAAATCTTGCCCAGGAAGGAGTTCTTTCAAAAATTACTTCTAGTGGGAGGCTTAGTGCTAGTTCCAGCATATTCCTCACCCCCCACCCTCCTAAAAAAAACTCAACCTGCTAGCAAGGAATTATAAAGTGGGAACAGTGGGGCAACATGTTTTTGACTTCCCAGTTACTCTGAAGGTTGAGGCTGCGCCAGGCTGGTTTAATATAACAGGACCCTGATTAAAGACAAAACCCACTTCCACTCCCTAAAAGAAAAAACCCTCACATTAAAGTTGCATTTCAAGAGGGTGAAGACATGCTGCTTTAAAACATGAACAGTAAACTGGTGTAGTCATTTTCTATGGGGAAAATGAGATTGGTGATTACTAGAAATATGAGACTAGTTCTCTGAGCAGGCATATTCCCCAGAAGCAAGTCAGAATGTCACTGTTTTGTGTGGTGGTGTTTTCCCCATTAAGCCTTTTATTCTTTTTTCTCTCTGCCAATTTTATAACTGTTCTAGGATTTTTACTTGTTAAATAAATAGAACTCTAAAAGTTTATTATTGTAGTAATTTTATTAAAATTAAGGAAGAGAATCCTGTTTTGTAGGGCTAGTTGCGCACCTGTGTGACTTGGCTTTGAGCCCTGATGGCACACCCTTCAACAATCCCTTTTTTTGTTTGTTTCTGTTTTTGAAATTTTTGCTTTCTCAAAAACAAAAAAATCTACACGTTGCCATTAGATAATTGTTAGGACTAAGAATTGAGACAGAATTTTAGTGGTTTTTCCCTGATGAACAGCTTGTTAATCCTAAAACTTAAGATATTTCTGTTCTGAGGCTAGAGAGATGACTCAGGTTAAGAGCACTCCTGCTCTTCGAGGTCCTGAGTTCAAGTCCAGCAACCATCTGGCTCACAACCATCTGTAATGAAATCTTGCGCCCTCTTCTGGCCTGCAGGCAAAATAAATTTTTTTAAAGGTATTTCTGTTATTTGATCCATTTATAGCTTGTTAAAGGAAGGATTCCCAAATAAACTGTTACTAAAATTCTAGGTGAAACAGACAAATCAAAGGAGAATACTGAAATTTTTTTTTCCCTCTCATTCCTCTTGGGAAGAGGGGATGATGAGAAATAGTTAAAAATATTCTTTTGTTTGTTTTGCTTTTCAAGACAGGATCTCTCCGTGTAGCCCTGGCTGTCCTGGAATTCACTCTGTAGACCAGGCTGGCACTGAACTCTAGAGATTCTCCTACCTCTGCTTTCCAAGTGTTGGGATTAAAGTATATGAGCCACCACTGCCCAGTAACCAGTGATTTTTTTTTTATATCAAATATGTTAGTCTGTGAACAATGGCAGCATTTATAGCAAACTGTTTTCAACACTTTAAATTTGAGTGGACACTGACTATATGGAAGAAGAGAACTCTGAAATGGTTTCAGTTCTATGTTAATAACAATGTAATTAACATAATGTTATTAATAACCTAATAACAGGAATGTTAATAACATGAGTAGTCCTGGATCTGAAAGTCTCTGTACTTAGCCCAATTTGCAATGGCTGACAAGATGCAGAGCAGAGAGAAGTGAAATAATCTCATTTAAAATTATCACATATACAAAAATGGAAGCTTTTACTTCAGGGACTGAATCCATCAGAGCATGCTAGGCAAGTACTTTACTAACTGTGCCACATGCCCACCCAATCTAGTTTCAAATTAGATTGAAATAAAGGTAATAAGAGACTGGATGTGGGTGACGTACATCTTTAATCCCAACATCTGGATGGTAGAGGCAGGTGGATCTCTGAGTTTGAGAGTAGCCAGTCTCCATAGCTCCAGGCCAGCTAAGTTCATGAGACCTGTCTCAAAAAAATGGGAAAAAAAATACACAAACAGATAAAACCAAATCTGAACTTTGTGTCTTATACCTACTTTTATCATTGCACTTGGTGATAATTAAGTCCCCAGGATATGTCTTTCTGTTCTACGTAGCACAGTTCACGGAACATGACTGAGTAAATATTTGATAGTGGATAGAGTGCATTTCTACCCTCAGTACAGAGTTTGTAACACCTCAGAGTTTGTACATGTACTGAAATAATAACAGAAAGTAGATTGAAGATTTTAACTTTCATTAGAATTATGAATGAAGCTTTGTGTGAGCGTATTAAGTTTTAGAACATTGATCAAAATAATCCATATTTAAGATGGGTGTGGTGACACACACCCTTTAATCCCAGTAATCAAGAGGCAGGGGTAGGCGGATCTCTGAGTTCAAGGCCAGCCTGGTCTGCAGAATGAGTTCTAGGACAGCCAAAGATACACAGAGAAACCCTATTTCGACAAAACAAAATTTACATTTAAAATTGGTTCAGACTTGAAGTAATGAACTACAATTTGGAATGTGAGGAACATGAGATACAGTTTATGAATAAATTGTTCTGTGTTTAATTTTTAATTTTGGAATAGTTTCAAAATTGATTCCTGAGAGTAGGCTGCTAGCATGCTCAATCCCATTCAGTCTTTCCTGCTAATAATGACAGTCTTCTACAATGTAGCCATCCAAGTAAGGCAACTAACAAGGATGAATTAATAATATCCAATCCTTAGAATTACAGGTTGCATTCTGTTGCCATGTTTTATTTTCATTCTGAAAGTTTTCAGTTTTACCTTGGCTTTCTTGGTTTTGACAATTTGAATATTACAATCCAGATATTTTAGCCTTTCCCTCAATTTGGATTTGTCTGAGCTTTTCTGAGAATTACATTTCTTGGCAGAGCTATCACTTCACAGAGTTAAACTGTTGTAACTATGTTTGGATGCCACCCTACATTCCTGACACTGCAGTTTGGAATTTAGGAAAAACACAGCTTAAGAAAGTTCTGTGTCTTCATTAAAATTTAACCTCAAAGAGCCAGTGTTTGGTTACTGTGTGTGTTCCTTTGAAAGGTGGTTGTTTTGTTTTGTTTTTTAGTGTAGAAATGTTTGTGATGCTATTAAATAATTTTGCTTTCCTGAATTGGAAATTAAGGCATTTCGGATCATGTGTTTTTGTTTTGTTTTTTGTTTTTGTTTTTTGACATAGGGTTTCTGTGTGTGGCCTTGGCTGTCCTAGAACTAGCTGGCTTCAAACTCACAGAGATCAGCCTGCCAATGCCTCCTGAGTGCTGGAATTAAAGGAGTGGGCAGCTCCCCGCTCCCCACCGTGCGATCTTTTGTCATATAGAAACCATTATTCATTGAGTATATTGAGTAATGGAGTGAGTGCGTGTGTGTAATTAGAACAGAAAACTTGCACATTTTTCCTTAAAAAGAAATGTCAAATTTGGTTTACTGTGATGACATACACACTTGTAATCTTAGAAGGATGTAGGAAGATCAAAAATTTAAGGTTATCTTGGGCTTTGTAGTTGCCAAACCTTTGTTTTAACAAGTAAAACCAGGGGCTGGGGAGATGCTTTAGCTGTTAGGAACATCAACTGCTTTCTTGTGTACCTAGGTATAATTCTCAGCACCCATGCCATTGCTCCCAACTCTGTCATTCAGCTTAGAGTTACAGACAGTTGTGAGCTGCTGTGTCGGTACTGAGAACCGAACCCAGGGGCCTTGCAAGAACAATGAGTGCTCTTAACCACTGAACCATTTCTCAAGTACCTAATTTTTTTTTTTTAAGGAAAAAACAAAACCAAAATAAAACCAAAAAATTTCTATCTGTTGCTTTGCATTTGAACTTCTGTTTTGTTTTGGGTTTATTAAAAGATACTAAGGCATGTCACGGATGAGAGAAAACATTGACAACACATGAAACTGACACAGGCTCATGGATAGACTATAAGAGAATGCCCAAGAATAAGATATTGTAATGAAAACCTGAATGAGAGTTGAATATTATAAAAATGGTTCTTCAGATGACTAAGATTTTATGACAAGGGACTTAATACAATGAAATGTTAGCATATACCCAGAAAGGCTGGAAACTGAGTGGGGAATAGCAAAGTCAGGATTGAATAAGTGCTATTTCCATGCAGTGTTGATAACTACTATAAATTGGTGTAAACAACTTGGAAACTGATGCCCATCTAAATTCAACTTAGGTATATGCTTTATATCCAGATTCTCCAGTGGGAAGGAGTGCAAATGTGGGTGGTACAGCTCTAGTCATAAAAGGAATGGTGGCCTGGTAAGATGGCTCAGCAGAAGTGCTTGCTTGTTAACTGGACTGATGGGTAACTTGGGTTGATTCTGGGATCCCATTGTGGAAGAGTACTGACTTCTCAACGTTGTCTTCTCACCTCCAGTTGTACACTTGCACTTTCATACCACATAGAATAACAACACTAAAAGATTTAAAACAGAAATAACAAGGGCTGGAGGGATGGCTCAGAGGTTAAGAGGTCTTGAGTTCAATTCCCAGCAATCATATGGTGGCTACAATCATCTATAATGAGATTTGGTGCCCTTTTTTGGCCTGTAGGCATATATTCAAGAAGAATAATATACATAATAAATAAACCTTAGTAAATGACACTTAAGGGTCTTTTTGTGTGTTACTAAAGCCTTAAATTGCCTTTGTTTCTGCTGATTTGTTTTTACCCATCAACCACTTAGGCATTCTACTGTTGACTTATAAGTCTATAACAAAGAAGCGTGTAAACTTATTTTTTTGTAGTATTCTCCCCTTTGAATTTTATTATTTGTATATTGTCCTAAACTATTTGGGAAGCAGGGCTTTGCAAAGAACCAAGTGGTCCCTGAGCTCCTGTCATACTCTTGCCAAATGTCAACCTTAAATTTCTGCTGTTGAGCTATATCATACCCTGTTTTCTGAGCTGATGACTTAGGGGATGATTTTATCGTTGTGTATTTATTGACTTCTCTGCCTTTTGTTTTTCCTTTGGGACAGCTTTAATAGAAGTTTATTAGGCTCTTAAGTGACAGGGAAAAGATTTTATACACTAGTGTGTCAAAAACAATTTGAAGTTAACAAACTTAATCATAACAAAGCATCCATATTAATTGAGAGTGTACTCTTCTAAGCTTTGAAATGTTATCAAGACATTTAGCCCTATTTAGGTAGAAGTTAATTGCTTTTTAGTGAACGTAGTATGGTGAATATTCTAAACAACTATCTTTTCTTATTTGAAGCATGGGAGGTAAAGTACCACCTGCTACTCATAAAGCTAAATCAGAAGAAAATGTCAAGGTAAGTTCAAATTTCTTTCATTTGTTTAGGGATAAGACACTATTTTTTAAAACAGGTCGCTTTGTTTTTTTAACTGTTATTCACAAGTTTTATTATTCCTAATGTTCCCACTTAGAAGTATAATCTTTTAAATTTGTTGTCTTTGAAATTTCTCTTACACCAAATATGGAAGCTGATTTAAAACTGAGAATTTGAAGTTGGATGCCAGCTGTTTCAGAATAATGTCTCCTGTGTATTTAAGTAGCCTGTGAATAGTAGACTCTGTACTGCTCCTCCTTGTCTCTTCAGTAGCTGCAGGAGGGGATAAAGATCTCAGAGCATTCTCTTCCTCTGTCCCTGCTACCTGAGCAGAGATTGCCAAAGATGAAGAGTATGAATCATGGTTTTGTTTTAGCATCCTTGGCAGAATGGCATGAAAGGTCGGGAAGGTTGCCCATGGTTTGTGTATGAAGGAGCAAATAACACTTCACATATTTTTCAGTAGTTTTCGTTTTCCTGACTGAGATTTTCCCCCCAAGTTTTCTAATTAGTTGTCTTAAATTGATGGGAAAGTCTGTTTAACTTGGAACTCTAAAGGCTTAATTAATTTGTATAAGAAAATAGAAGTTATAATCCAGATGTGGTGATAGATGCTTGTAATCTCAGCACTTGTGAGACAGAGGCAAGTGAATCGAGGATTTAGGTCATTTTGTGTTATATAAAGAGCTCCAGGCCATTCTGGATTACCTCGTAGGACATCTCCCCAACAAAAAGGGGAAAAAAACCTCAGTTTTTAAAACTCTTTTTTACTTTTTACCTGAGGGTCTGAGTTCGGATTCCCAGCTCATATTTAAAAAGCTGGATGTTGCAGGGTGGTGACGGCACTGGGGAGGCAGAGACAAGTGGATTTCTGGGTTTTTTTTAGGCCCGCCTGGTTAATAGAGCAAGTTCTAGGACAGTCAGGGCTACACACAGAGACCCTGTCTTGAAACCCAAGCTGTAAATGTACTGGCTTGTTTCTGTTGTAGACACCATGGCCAAAACCAGTCTGGGGAGGAAAGGGTTTATTTCAGCTGATAGGTAACAGTATCATAAAGGGAAGCCAGGACAGGAGCTCAGGGTAGGAACCTGGAGACAGAAACTGTGGAGGAATGATGATGAATAGATAGCTTAGATACAGCTCGAGCCCACCTGCCTAGAGGTGTACCTCCCACAGTTGGCTGGACATTCCTACATCAGTGCGCAATTAAGAAAATGTCTCAGCAAAGAAGACAGCAGACCAGTCTGGTCTGGTCACTTCTTCAAGTGAGACTTTCTATTCCCAGGTAACTATAGGTTTGTGTCAAATTGACAGGTGAAGCTAACTGACATTTCACCCCTTGACAAGCATGATTTTAAACTGTGACCTTTTCTTTCTTGTCTTCAGTGATATTAATATGAAATGTAAAACTTTAAAAGACCTACAGTTTTTAGTAATTCTGATGCTTTAAAAATTCAGTGGAAAGCCGTGTTTAGTGGCCATACTTCCTAGTGTTAATTTATGTTCTACTTTGCTTTCTGTTGGTCAGAAGCATGGGTTTGTTGCTGTGATGGATCTGACTAAGTTGGTTTGGTGTCAGGCTGCAGACAAACTTGGAACTTTGAGTTGGAAAAGCTGTGGAGTATTTAGTACTGCATGAAAGCCAGGAAGATAAGAATGTTTAGAGAAATTTCAGGGCATATTTTAAGACAGAATGGAAGAATGCTGTTTATTTACTCAGCTGCTTTGTATATATGTATGTGATGAAGTTTTACTTTGTATCTTTGGCTGGTCTGCAACTCTCTATGTAGAGTAGACTGGCCTTAGACTCACAAATCACCTGCTTGGAGTAAAGGTATATGCCACATCTGGCTTAGCTACTTTTTTTCTGATGTTCAGGCCTACCTGCTTAGGGAGTATTGTTGTCTGAGGTTTCTGTCCTGCCCAGTTCCCTCAGTCATTAAGTCCCAAAGAAATCACATAGAGGTCTACATTAATTATAAATTGATTTGCCTAGTATCTCAGGCTTCTTATTAGCTCTTATAACTTATATTAGCCCATAATTCTTGTCTGTGTTAGCCACGTGGCTTGGTACCTTTTGGTGAGGCAGTTACATCTTGCTTCCTCTGTGTCTGGGTGAGGACTGCAGACTGACTTCCCTCTTCCCAGAATTCTTGGTGCCCTGCCTCTACTTTCTGTCAGGTTATCCCGCCTATACTTCCTGCCTGGCTACTGGCCAATCAATGTTTATTTAAAATACAAGTGACAGGGTACAGACTATTGTCCCACAGCAGAGTAGCACTGCCCACAGTGGGCTAGCCTCTTCTACATTAGTTATTAAGGTGCTTCACAGATATAATTACAGGCCATTCTGATCTGGGCAATTCTTCATTTGAGGTTTCCTCTTTTCAGATGACTCTAAGTTTGTATCAGCTTGATGGATGAAGTTTTTTATGACAGTGGCATAGGCCTTTAATCTTAGGGATGGTCAGACAGCCAGGCAAACCTCTGCAGCTCACTGACAATTGTATGATCTTGGGCACTATCATAGTTACTTTTCTCTTGCTGTGAGGAGACACCATGACTGAGACACCTTATAGAAAAAAGAGCTTATTGGGGTCTTGTAGTCTCAGAGGGTTAGAGTCCATGAACATTATGGCAGGGAGCATGGCAGCAGGAAGACAAGCATGGTGATGGACCGAGCTCACCTCTTGATCCACAAGCACAAGGCAGAGAAAGTGAACTGGGAATGGCATGGACTTTTGAAACCTCAGAGCCAGCCCCTAATGATACACCTCCCCCAACAAGGCCAGACCTCTTAATCCTTCCCAAACAGTTGGACTGATTAGGTATCAAGCATTCAAATATATTAGTCCTTGGGACCCACTTTCATTTAAGTCACCACAGGCAAATTGCACAAACACCAGACATGAAGTTTTCCATATACATGTGTATATATAAAAGAAGACCTTTAGTTGAGTGACCCTGTTTCACAAATATGATGAAGAGTTACTAATGAAGACGCCCAACATCCTTTGGCCTCTATGTTCGTGTAATGTGCACACACATGAACATACATATACCACCCTATATATCTAAATGTCCTGGATTAGAATTATAACTGGTCCAAGTTGAGTGTGGCGTGTACCTGTGATCTCAGCATTTGTGGGGTTAAAGCAAGATAATTGTGAGTTTGAGACCAGTGTGGGCTATACATCTTAGTCACTGTTCTGTTTCTGTGAAGAGATACCATTACCAAGGCAACTCTTGTAAAGGAAAACATTTAATTGAGGGTTTGCTTATAGTTTCAGAGAGTTAGTCCATTATTATTATGTCAGGAAGCACGGTGTCAGGCAAGACACTGAAGCAGAAGCTGAGACCTACCTGCATCCTGATCTACCGACAGAGGGAGACACTGGACTTGGCTTGGGACTTTGAAACCTCAAAGCCCACTCCCAGTGTCACACACTTTTCCACTAATAAGGCCACATGTCCTTATCCTTTCAAATAGTGCCTCTCACTGGTGACTAAGCATTAAATATATTTGCCTAAGGGAGGCCATTTTTATTGACACTATCACAGTATCTCAAACAACAAAATTATCCACAATAGAAGTATATACTAACATACCTACAGTTTGCACATTTGTTACTTGTCAGATATTTTAAAATTAAAGTTGAGACTTAGACTTTACCTGAAAAGCCATCTTGCTCTGTTTTTTGGAGACAGTCTTACTGTGTATCCTTAGCAGATCTGGAAGTTTTGTAGACCAGGCTGGCCTCTTAATTCAAAGAGATCTGCTGATTGCTGGGATTAAAGGCATGTGCCACCACTCCTGGCCTGACTTTGTTTTTTTTAAGATCACAAGGGGGAAGGAACCTAAAAGTGCAGTTAAATTACTTCTGTTTTACTGACAGTTGGATGAGTAGATACAGGGTGGCTGGTAGTGATATTGGCTGTAATAAAAATAACCTTCTCATTAAAGAAGGCAGTGCAAATCCTGTCCTTCCAATATCAGATTAGATGAAACCATGGGGTACTAATAGGTGGGGAGAAATATTTGTTTTCCATCATGTTCTCTTTTAAATTCTTTTTCTTTGTGTGTTACAATTTGACAGGATACTTTATTTGCAGTTTTCAAAATGAGCAACCCTTGGAAGCTAAAGTATTCAGAACACATTTGTCATTAAAACACCATCCCAGCAGGCAGAGGCAGGCAGACTTTGAGTTTGAGGCCAGCCTGGTCTACCGAACGAGTTCAGGATAGCCAGGGCTACACAGAGAAACTCTTAAAAAAGAAAACAATCACAATCTGAAAATGTGCTCTTTCACAAACAGTCTCATGTTGTTGTCCAGAGTGTCCTCAAACTCCTGTCCTCAAACTACCCTACCCTACTGTCTTGTTGTCTGTTTTCAGTCTTTTTACCATCAGTCATGTGTAGTATGGTTTATTTTGCATAAAATGTTAATGTTTTCATATTTTCTGAGATTGGGAGTCTTGTGCAGTGTAAGGTGGCCTCCTAAACTCCTGATCATCACATCTACCTGCGTGCTGTGGTTACAGGCAGCTGTTTCCATGTACAGCCAAGATGTTAGATTATGGAGAGTCAGCGTTCAGTGCCTGTGAAAGAATATTACCTATGTGAATTATATTTGCTTTTTAGAACCCCAGATGGTTTGAATTCTAAAATACCTATCCTAAAGGTGTGGCTTGGATACCAGATCTAAAGTTAATTAGAAATGAGAAATAAAGGAAGGATATAGTATATTTGAATAAAATAAATTTATATGTGTATATGTTATATATGCATACACAAACACAAAACGTGCTATGTTTTTAAGTACTGATAGCACTGTTTAATTTTCTTCTGCTAGGAGGAAAAAGATAATAAGACAGAGGAAAGCATAAAGACGGATGAACCATCAAGTGAGGAGAGTGATCTAGGTGAGTACATGGTAATATGTTTAGATAACCTTGGTAACTTAATCCTGTGAGTGGCATTTTTGTTTAACAGTTTATTTTTGATGCAGCATCTCAGTTTGTAGCCCAGGATGATCTAAAACCTTGAATTTGAGGCAGTCCTCCTGTCTCAGCCTCCTGAGTGCCAGGTGCTGTTTTTATTTACTGGTTTGGTTATAATACTGACCTACAGACTTTTTCTTGTGTATTATAGAATTTGTCTACACCCGATTTTTAAAGTTAATTCTATTAAAATGAAATCGTATTTTGTCATTAGCTATATTTATTCTTCTATAATTTGTGCTGTCTGAATCAGTGCCTTTAAAAACATTGTGGTACATCTCTGGAAAATTTTTAGAGAAGTTTATTAATTTGCTGATGGGGAGGTTTTGTGGAGGTCAGAGGACAACTCTTGGGAGTCAGTTTTCTCCTTCACTGCGTGGAGTTCCAGGGAAGGAACTCAAGTTCAGTTCGGCTTTAGCACAAGCACTCTATCCGTTGAGTAATCTCTGCCCCGAAATCTTTCCCAAGTGAATTTTGAACACCAAGTCAGTGGTGTGTGTTTATTTGATACACTGTGTACATTACCATCATCACTACAAGAACAGTTCAAGTAGTAGTCTCTGTTAAAGTTTTCATTTGATGTGTGCAGGTTTCTTCATGTTGTCTATGCACCATGTGCATACCTATTGCTCTCAGAAGCCAGAAGAGGACATCAGATCCCCTGGAACCTGGAGTTAATGGATGGTTGGGAGCCATCATGTGGGTGCTGAGAATTGAATTGATGTCCTCTGAAAGAATAGCCAGTGTTCTTAACTTAGAGCCATCTTTCCAGCCTACCCCTAAGTAGTAGGCTTCCCTACTAATAGTTAGTTACTAGTAGTTACTTTTAATAGGGAAATAGTTTATAATGTATCAGAGTTCAGGTGAAACTAGCTCATAGTTATATAAGCAAGTAGTTTTGTCTTTTTGAGATATTATAATACCTATAACCTCCAACATACTAACAAGTTCTTTACTTCTTTGGCACATCCAGATCAGTTCATATGATATTAATAGTTTCATAAGTGGTGGCTATTAGGTTATCCCACATGTTTAATTTAGGTTTTAATTTTTGTGGTTTTTTCAACTTGCAGAAATTGACAATGAAGGTGTAATTGAGCCAGACACTGATGCCCCTCAAGAGATGGGAGATGAAAATGCAGAGGTAAGTTTTAACGATTTAGCTTAGGAAAGTAAAGATCCCCAGTTTGTTTATTATTTTATAACATGACTCTCAAGAACTGCATGATAAATCTTCCTTTGATGTACAACATTTTGACAAGATTTTCAATCTTACTACCTAAAATATTTTCAAATTCTCATGGTATTTTTAATTATAATCTCTGAAATCTTATATTCTGTTTTACAAGTTTACTTTGGTTTGATTAATCTTTAAAGTCCTTCCCTTAAAGTAGTATACTACAATTAGATTGCAGTTTTCTGAGATCATATTCTTTTTTATTTTACGTGTATAATCATTTTGTCTGCAAATGTGTCTGTGCACCATGTGTATGCCTGATGTCCAGGTAAGCCAGGAAAGAGTGTTGATACTCTGGAGCTAGAGTTACAGACAGTTGTGAGCCAACATGTGGGTACTGGAACTTGAACTGAGGTGCTCTGGAAAAGCTGCCAGTGCCCTTCACTATTGAAACCCCTAGAATTATATTTTGTTTTGTTTTTGTTTTTCAAGACAGAGTTTCTCTATCTAACAGCCCTAGGTGTCCTGGAACTTGTTTTGTAGACCAAAACAGCCTCGAACTCACAGAGATCTGTCTGCGTCTGTCTCCCAACTGCTAAGATAAAAGACAATGCCCGGCTTGAAATTGTCTTTTGATGAAATATCTAGTGGTAGATTATTTTCCAAATGCTTTTGTCACAGGATCCCTTCCTTCAAGAGGTGAAAACTAGTACTTAGGAAGGAGGTGTGGAAAACAGTTTGAAATTAACCATGATCAGTGGCTTTCCAAAGGATGATATTGTGCCTTAAAATGTCTCGTGATACCTGCTAAAGAAGTTTATAAACAGTAATGAGGGGAATTTTCAGTACCTGATCGTCAGAGTCATCTTTGCTATTCTTGTATGAAGCAGTCTGTTCTTGTGACTTTTTAGTGTATATTTTCCTGATTTCTAATAGATTTGAGCACATTCTGATCTATTTTGGTCATTGGGCATGTTTACAATCTTGTTCAGACCTTTTCCCAATTTTTCTTAAGTTTTTCTTCTTCCTTTCTTATGTCCCACCCCCACCCCCTTTATTTTTTTTGGGACAGGGCTCTTAGTTCAGGCTGACTTGGAAAATTTTGCCTTAACTCCCCAAATGCTCCAAATACAGGTCTTGCCACTATGCTGAATTTTATGGAATACTGGTGATGAAATCCAGGGCTTTGTACATGCTAGACACACACTCAACCAACCTATATGTGAAGCCCTTCCTTCTGATTATTTATTTGTTTGCTTGTTTGAGTATCATCAAACAAGGTGTTCCTATAGCTTCAGTCTCCCAATTGTTAGTATTAGAGGAGTAATCACCATGCCCAAGCCTAAAGCTTTGTATCTTGTTGTGAATTTACTCAACAGAACCTTTATTGGCGTTTCTTTTCATCAGTGCTGCCATATCGTTTACTATGTGTAACCCTCAGGGGACTCTGCTGTTCTACATGTGTGAATTCTTTTCTTTGTACTAATGCCACATTTTCTTACACCGCTGTGTAGTAAGTCTTGTTATCTGACAGGACAAGGACTTATAAAACTTGATGAATATTTTAGCTGTTGTTGGTGTTTTGTTGTTTCAGATAAATGTTAGAATTAGATTGTCTGTTTCTCCTGTCTCAACATAGGTTATTTTCATTACAGTTCCCTTCTCTTTCTATATACACACACACACAAGGAGAAAGAGAGTGATGGGGTAGGGAAATTTGATTAGAGTTGCCTTAAATTTAAGACAAGTTAAGGAGTCATTTCATAAATGTAATATCTAATTTTAGGCTTTTAAAATGCCTTAAAATAGCTTTATTTAACATTTCCACCCCCATAAATTTCAATGCAGCTTGTTAAGTACTTGGGGTCATCATTTACAAAAAAGAAACTTTTATTACATGTGTGTATGATTTATTGATGTTTGTATTAGTCTTTTTTCCTGTTAAACTTGGGATTCACTGAATTACCCTGTCATTATAGGGTTAACATTCTTTTTTTTATTTTGCTATTATAATTTTTCTTTTTCTTTTTTCTTTTTTATTTATTTATTTTTCGTGATATTTATTGAGCTCTACATTTTTCTCTGCTCTCCTCCCTGCCTCTCTCCTCCCTCCTTCAACCCTCCTCCAAAGTCCCTATGCTCCCAATTTACTTAGGAGATCTTGTCTTTTTATACTTTCTACTTCCCATGTAATTATGCGAAAGAGGTTTAGTTTTTGTTTACCATGTGCTTGACAGTGTAGTCATTTCAAGCTTGAGATTTAATTGAAGACATATTGGTTAATCCATCCACATTGTTCTTCATCTGACTGTATACTTTGTGTGTGATATTGTGCATTTTCTTCAAAAACAAAATGCCAGGGTGTCAGGTTTGACATTTGTTACGAGGGTGAATGTAGATTACTTGGCTGCCCTGAATTGCAGCCTTCTTTAATCTTGCAGGTTTTTTGTTTTTTAAATATTTCTGTACTCTTTAAGTGAAGACTGCTTGTTTTTAAAAAATTGTTAATTGTCTAACATTACCCTGGCATTGTATAGGGCTTGCTGTTTAGTTATTTGAACTGTTTCTGACTTTGTTCTTAAACATGTTTCCTAGTTTTTCAAAGGAATTTAATAAATTAGAAGTAGATCAAAATATTTCAGTGAATACATTAATATAATACAGATCTAAGAAATTTTATTTTCTCTTTAACACAAAGCCGTATTTTTCAAACATGGCGTGATAATTTCAGTACATATATAGTGTATACTGATCAAATCAGAGTAATTATCCTTTTTTATTTCCTCATAAAGACAGATTGAAGTATATCATATTCTTTGACCATGAGTATTCTCTCCCCCATCCCATTCCCCTCTAGAATATAGACTTGTAGGTCAGCATGCCGTAGGCACACTTGGATATTCGTGCCTATTGCAGCACTGTCACAATAGCCAAGTTAGGGACTTGACCTAGTTGCCTGTCAGCAGGTGAGTTGGTTCTTCTATTGCTGTGGAAAGACACCATGGCAACTTCAAGTCCCCGGCAACACTCCTGCAACAGGGACACATCTACTCTAAGGTATCACACCTTCTAGACTTCTCAGTTTGTCATCAGCTGGGTCTAAGCATGCAAATAAATGGGCCCATGATGACCATAGACATTCAGGCCGCCACATAGATAGAAAATATGTGTGTATACATAGTGGATTTTTACCAAACCATAAAGATGAATGCAGTTATATTGATTGTTAGAAAATAGGTTCGTCTGGAGAACCTGTTAAGGGAAATATGTCAGACTCAGACAAATACCACATTTCTTTGATTTGTGTGTCCTGGGTTGCACATAGATACATAAAGCTATTTTTATATGTGCGACATAAATTTTCTTCGAATTCTTTTTATGATTCTTTAATAGATTTTTACTTTTTCGTGTTTGTGGAAGTCTTTTATGGTCTTGGAAACTTATGTTTTATAGTCTTGATTTCTGTTTTATACAATTTTTTGTGATGTACGTGAGCTCTGACTTGGCTTTTGTTGTTTTTGCATTGTAAGGGTCTTACTTAGTAAATAGCTGGCCTTGAGATTCTAGCAATCCTCTACCTCCACCTTCTAAATGCTAAGATGACAGTGTGTGCTGCCACAACTGGCTTGCTTGGTGTTTTTCTTTCTTGTTTTACAGTTCAAGTAACTTGTCGCTTCTATTGAGTTTTCTAGTTAGATATAAAGATAGCTTTCTTTTCTGTTCTTAGACAAAGCAAATTACTTTCATCTCTTCCATCACCACCAAGACAGGTTCTCATGTAATTGTCCTAGAACTCTTAGTGTAGACCAGGTTGGCCTTGACCTCAGATACTCCTGCTTCTGCCTCTTGAGTACTGGGATTAAAGCTGAACTTTTAATGCTTGGCATAGGTCATTTTCGCACAGCAGAGTCCATAAGATGGATGCGGTTAAAGTTACCGCCACACATTCTACTTTAGATAGGCCATTCGGCATATGTTTTTGTTAGTCATTGTGCTGTCAGCATTGTTCTTGATTTTAGTCCTCATAGCTGGTAGAGGCACTCACAGGATTTTTATGGGACTAAAGTAATAAGACCTGTGTCTTCTATGATTGTAGTGTGAAAGGCAGTAGTTCACTTTTTATAGAGACTGGAAGAGGAAAGACAATTGGAAGGAAGCAAAACAAAAGTCCTACTTAAGGCAGAATGTGAAACGCTTACACTCTATAGTTTTTCACTAATAGAGGTGAATGCATGAATGACTGTCACCCACATTGCTTTTTTTCTCATGCTTGTGTCACTACTTCTGAAATAAACTTCAATTTTCTGTTAGATAACTGAGGAGATGATGGATCAAGCAAATGAGAAGAAGGGGGCTGCCATTGAAGCCCTAAATGATGGTGAGTAGTGTGTTCTTTCTGCTGTGCTTCTTTAACAGGGGGGATGTTCTTTTTTCTACTGCAGTGACTTTTAATAGTGTAAACTTGAAGGGATTCGATTTTTTATCTTACCATTCTGAAGGTGTTAAGATCCTACTGTCCAGCCACCCCCTTCCTCATGGCAAAGAGTTTAGAATCATTCAACATTGGTTACATTACTTTAGCATAGACAGATCTGTCTTAGCCTCTTCTTGCATGTAATATGGCCTTTCTCTGCTCAGAAGCAGCTTTTAAAAAGATGAAAGGGGCCAGGTGGCCTTTAGTCCCAGCACTGGATCGGAGTTCAAGGCCACCCTGATCTACAGAACTAATTCCAGGATAGGGCTACAGAGAAACCCTGTCTCAAAAAAAGAAGGAGAAGGAGAAAGAAAAGATTTAAAAAAATCCTGGCAATCCATAACTTTTGATACAGTAATATCTTTTGGCAAGTGGTGTTTGTAGGCCAAACATCTGTTAGAATGGGAGTAGAGTCCCAGAATTTTAGGTTTTTCTGTTTGATGTTATACGTGCTTGCAGTTTTACAAGTGTGTGTGAGATTTCATTAAAGCCTTTATTAACAGCCAGTGAGTAAGATGGCTCAGTGGGTGTGGGCCATGGTGTTGCCACTAGTCTTGATGACCTGAACCCACAAAATAGGAAAAAACCATCCCACTCAGAGCTGACCTCTGACCTCTCTTAGCATTCTCCACTCAGAAATAAAATAAAAAACATCCCTCATACTAGTTGTGTCTATTCAAAGTCTGGACCCAGGGAGATTGTGAGCTGCTCAGTTCCTTTGCCATACACACAACACACAAGTACTAAATAAGGCTTTTTTGGGTTTTTGCTTTTTGAGACTGTTTCACTATATAGTTCTGGCTCTCTTAGAACTCATGTAGACTAAGCTGGCCTTGAACTTTCAAAAATTCACCTGCCCAAGTGCTGGGATTATTAAAGTCCTATGCCACCCCTCTGGGCACTGATAATTTTTTGTGTGTTTTGTTTTTGTGAAGTTTGTTAAAATCCCATATTCACTAATTGGGTAAAAATTTTCCCAACAAAGTTTTACATTTATTTTAAAATTCTTTAGTTGTCTTTCTACTGAGAATTAAACTGAGCCATACAAAGAACTTTTCTAATTCTGTTTTTTATTTGTTGGTTAGCTTCTCTTAAAGGACCAATTTATAAACAAAGAAAAAAAAAACAACAAAAGCTTTTGGGCCAACAAGATGGCTATGTAGACAAAGGTGTTGGCTACCAACCCTGGAAATTTGAGTTTAGTCCCTGGGACTCATGATGAAAGGAGCTAAATCTCTTGAAAGTTGTCCTCATTTCTCTGCATACATGCATACACAAGTAAGAATAAATCGGTGTGATTCATTATATATAAAGCTAAGACTGTGGGGCTGGAAGATAGCTCAGTAGGACTAGAGATCCTAGCACCCATATTGGGTGTCTCATAAATGTCCGTAAGTCCAGCCTCAAGGTATCCAGTGCTGTATTCTAGTCCGAACATGTGTGAATACATTTATAAAAATACTGAGACAAGTAATGATAACAGTGAGTAAAGGTTAATGTCTTAATGGCTTCGATGTCTCTATTTTTGTGAATTCAAGTAGTATTCTGGTTTTCTTCTCAGTCCTGTGTATTAGTTTGGGCAGTTTAAGCTTAATTTATCCTTCTACCTTGGCAATGGGTTTTTAAAAGCTTCGTTTCTTAGGTGTGTTTTGCTTGCATGTATGTGTGTGTACCACAGGTGTGCCTGGTGCCCTCAGAGGTCAGAACAGGGCATTAGATCCCCTGGAGCTAGAGTTAGAAATGGTTGTAAGCCATCTTGTAGGTGTTGGGAACCAAGCCTGGGTCTTCTGCAAGAGCAATAAGTTTCCTAACTATTGCTCCTGCTCCCCATTTATTTGTTTGCTTGGGGTTGGGATATCATGCACAGTGCATGTGTAGAGGTCAAGAACAGCTTTTAGAAGTTCATTCTGTGCTGCTACCATATGGGTCTTTTCTTTTAAGACAGTTACCCTACAATCCAGGTTTCCTGGGACTAATTTGTGTAGCCTAGGCTTGCCTTCAGTTTGCAATGCTTTGACTTCTGCTTCTTGGGTGCTGGAGTTTACAAATGTGCATCTTCTTGCTTTGTCTTTTTTCCTTTAAAATTTTTTGTTTGTTGTTTTGTTTTTCAAGACTGAATTTCTCTGGGCTGTCCTGGAACTTATTCTGTAAACCAAGCTGGCCTCCCAAGTGCTGGGTTAAAGGCGTATGCCACCACAGCAGACTCTTTTAAATATTTTTTTTAATTATTTTTACTATTTTATGTGAATGGGTGTCCTGGTGCCTTTGGAGGCCAGAAGAAGCCATTAGATCTCCTGTAGCTTGTATTATAGATGGTTGGTTGTGAACTGTTACATGAGTGTTGGAAACTGAGTCTGGATCATCTGGAATAGCAGTCAGTGTTCTTTACCACTGAAACATCTCTCTAGCCCGTTATTTAAAACATGTTATGGTACTGGCTGCTCAACACATACTTCATTTATGCTTGTTGAAAAGTATATGTCACTGAGCCATGTCTCCCATCTCTAGTAGTCTTTTCTCTTTTTTAAAAAAATAGACTGAGAGGGTTGGAGAGATGGTTCAGATGTTAAGAGCACTGCCTGCTCTTTCAGAGGTCTTGAGTTCAATTCCCACCAACCACATGGTGGCTCACAACCATCGCTAATGAGATCTGGTGCCCTTTTCTGGCCTGCAGGCAGGACACTGCATACATAATAAATAAATAAATATTTAATAAAATAGACTGAGAAAAGGATTTTTTGTTTTGTTTTGTTTTGTTTTTCGAGACAGGGTTTCTCTGTGGCTTTGGAGACTGTCCTGGAACTAGCTTTGTAGACCAGGCTGGTCTCGAACTCAGAGAGATCTGCCTGCCTCTGCCTCCCGAGTGCTGGGATTAAAGGCGTGCGCCACCACCGCCCGGCTGAGAAAAGGATTCTTAATCAGATTAAAAAGTCAAAGTATTTTATTAATATTTTTGTCTTTTGGATATTTCTTAGTAAGTATTGTTTCACTTCAGGTGAGCTGCAGAAAGCGATTGACTTGTTCACTGATGCCATCAAGCTAAATCCTCGCTTGGCTATTCTGTATGCCAAGAGAGCCAGGTAAGAACACTTAAGTACAAAAAAGTACCTTTTATAGACTTCTTATCCTTTAAGTAATTTTGATTCTGTAGAAATCCCAAAGGTTTTATTGTTTGAAGTGAAGTTTTTCTTAATACTATTTTGGTTTTTTAGTGTCTTCGTCAAATTACAGAAGCCAAATGCTGCTATCCGAGACTGTGACAGAGCCATTGAAATAAACCCTGATTCAGCTCAGCCATACAAGTGGCGAGGGAAAGCACACAGGTAAAAGAGCAAATAGGGCTGGGGAAATGGCTTAACTGTTAACAGTGCTTGGAGGACTGAGTTTGACCCTAGGTGGTAGTGGTGCACACCTGTTGTCATCTATGCATATCTGACCCATGTCAGCCTCTCAGTCCACCTGAGAGTCACTGAACTTCCCCAGCAAACAAACACTTAAGTTTTACCACTAGAAATAATTACCAAACTGGGAGAAAATGCCTTTTATTCAGATTTTTTTAAAGGTCCTAGTAATGAATAAGGAAGTTTCAGGCTAGGGTATTCAATATACGATCATTATCTCTCTTAGATTTTGTTGTTGTTGTTTTTTAAGACTGAGTTTCTCTTTGTAACAGCGCTGGCTATTCTGGAACTCACTTGTAGACCAGGTTTGCCTCAGACTTACAGAGATCTGGTGCCTCCTCCAAGTGCTGGATTAGAAGTGTGTGCCACCACTGCCTGGAGAGAATGGATGTTCTTTGCACAAATGTATTAAATGACTCACAGTAGTGACTTTTATGAGGCACTTCTCAAAGAGAAAGGTTGAAATAAATGTATCAATGCTGTGTAGGTGGAGGAGACACTCACCATGTTGTTGGTATCTTGGAAATCAGCCACTAGTTCTCAGGTGGTGTTCTGCTGTCTAATACGAGCATGCTCTCATCTTGTACCTGGCTGGTTCCAGATTTAGAATAAGCTTAAGAGACAATAGTTCAGTTTATTTTTATGGGCTCTAAAACATGTGTGGTAGGGTGGGTGTACTTACTGCTTCTGTTACTGTCACTTCAGTGACACCACCAAGAAAAAGTATCTTTAGAAATTCATGATTTGAATGAAGAATGTTGAAATTGCATTTATACTGAAATTTTCATTTATAAATTGAATGTTTGCTATTTAAGTCTTTGTCCCTATGTAATTTTATAAACCTACCATATATGTAACAGTATTTCATAATTATTACCTTAACACAGCATACCCTCCAAGTAAGTTGTAAAGTTTTTCTTGATAGATTGTCCTTAAGAATATAGCCCATTCCTAATAGGTGGCTAAAACAAAATATTTTGAAAGATAATTTTAGGTTTTTGGGGGGTTGTTAAATGTGATATTCACATTTCTGTTTATATTTGGGTTTAGGGTTTGCTTTATCATTTTTATTACATATATCTTGAGGGAGTGGAGTATTTCATGTCATGGTGTACATGCTCTCCACCCTATCTTTTAGTTCTGAGTCTCGGTTTGGGTTTTCTCAATAAAGCAGACCCATGGGCATGGCTTTCCCTTCAGTCCTACAAAGAAAATGCCATGTAAAATGTCTTTGATGTTAAAAAAATTACTGTTTTACCTCCTCCTTTTAAATACTTTAGTATTATCATTGTGGAAATTTCAGTTTCATCAAGTTTTTAAAAAGTTACCCATCATAGTAGCACAGTTCTTAAATTGGTTGATTAAAAATTTATAATTAACTGGAAACTTTCTGTTATTCTGCTTTTTGTAAGTGGCTCTTACGGTGATTTTTTTTTTTTTTTAATATCTATTTCAGACTCCTGGGTCACTGGGAAGAAGCAGCTCATGATCTAGCCCTTGCCTGTAAACTGGATTATGATGAGGATGCCAGTGCAATGCTGAAAGAGGTTCAACCTCGGGTATGTCAGAATGTCCTTAAGACTTCATGGCTTTGTACTTGGCGTGAAGATATAATCTCCTGACACAGGTGATGAAATACGGAGCGGTAAAGGTGCTGAGTGTGCCCCACTTGGAAACTTAGTATGTCATGCTTCCAATCTGCACACTGCCATCTTTTCTACAAGACTTAGTGGAGTGATACACAAAATTAGAAAGGTGATGCACACATTTGGGAGGCAGAAGCAGGCAGACCTCTGAGTTCTGGCTCTGTAGAAAGACCTGCTGGTGGCGCACGCCTTTAATCCCAGCACTAGGGAGGCAGAGGCAGGCGGATCTCTGTGAGTTCGAGACCAGACTGGTCTACAAGAGCTAGTTCCAGGACAGGCTCCTTAGCTACAGAGAAACCCTGTCTCAAAAAACCAAAAAAAAGGACCCTGGAGAGGAGGGGGAGGGGAAGAAAGAAAGAAAGGGCAGGTTTACAATAAAGAAAGCAACTGAAAATCACAAAATGTGACCCAGGGTTATATTTGACATCTGCTCATCCTTATGTAATAGGTGTATGCAGAGGACAAAGTCCTCCCTGGGGTTAATTTCAATTTCAATTTTTTTTTAAAGTTGCTACGCAGAAGTTTTTGGGTGTTTTTGGGGGGGGGGTTGTTTGTTTTGTTTTTGAGATAGAATTTCTCTGTAGCTCTAGCTGTTCTGGAACTCCCTTTGTGTTACCTGGCTGGCTTGGAACTGACAGAGATCTGCCTGTCTCTGCCTCCCAAGTGCTGGGATTAAAGGCGAGCACTGACACCACCTGGTTTTTAAAACATTTTTATTACAATAAACTTAGCAAACTACCTGTTGAATATACTCTAACATAAAGTACTTAAAATATTTGTATGGACACTAAAATAATTAACATTTGAATACCAACTGTTTATCTCTAAAGCATTTGAAAGGTCTATTTCTGCACCTCCACCCCTTTTTGGGTGGTTCTAGTGGTCAAACTCTAGCCAGGCCTTGGGTGTGTTAATCACATACTTACCACAAAACTCTATCCCAGGGTCTAAGACTGAATATTTCTGACTGTCCCCAGTTTTTAAAGTATTGTTTTCATGTTATATTATGGGTGTTATAACTATATGTGTATTAGGGTGGCAGTGATTGTCATGCCTCCATAAGTTCTTTTATTGCACGGGATCGTTTTGGCTATCCTGAGTTTTTTGCTTTTCCAAATGAAGTTGAGTACTGCTCTTTCGAGGTCTTTGAAGAATTTTGCTGGGATTTTGATGGGCATTGCATTGAATCTGTAGATTGCTTTTGGTGCAGCCAGTATTCTTAGCCATTGAGCCATCTCGCCAGCCCACCTTGTCCCCCATTTTATAGGAGTGGAAACTTGAAATATAGACAGACTGGCAAAAACTTGGTGTGTGTATTGAGTATCTGCCTATTACTGCAGTTGTTTTTAATGATAGTTTTTCTGCTGCACTGACTGATCTGAGACTGGTGAATCCTAAGTTCTATGTTGTGAGTAGAAGCCATCAAGTAAGAATTTTCCTAAAATTTGTAATGTATTTAATCCTTGAGCCTTATCATAAACGTCACTTGACTTTATCAGACTTTTCAGGCAAACTTACTTCCCGTGATTCTTCTCTCCAGGCTCAAAAAATTGCTGAACATCGGAGAAAATATGAGCGAAAACGTGAAGAGCGAGAGATAAAAGAGAGAATAGAAAGGGTGAAGAAGGCTCGAGAAGAGCATGAAAGAGCCCAAAGGGTAAATTGCTGTAGCTAACCCAGTAGATGAGACCCCAGGACACTGTTGCTAATTCTCTGTTCTTTCTGAGATGGCCATAGCATGTGGGGTGATAGCCCTCGAAAGGAGTCTCCTTACATTCTATCCTTTCTGTTTTTTGTTTCCATGTTTAAGTGATCTTGTATTTCACCAATTTATATTTTTTTGTTCTTTTAAACTTGCAAATGTGGGCCAAGAGTATAACTTACAGAGCACTTCCTCAACAGGGCTGCACCCCCCCCCATCCAAACTCAATATTTCCTGGCCAGGTTAATTAAAATTTGATAATGCTATCATTTTGTGTGGGTACTAGTCCTTTCCCATAGGATTTGTCCTCTTTTTATTTTATGGTTCCCTTTCTAACTGTGGATTCATGGCTATTAAAAAAAAAAAAAGATTCTCGCTATGCATCTAATCCCAGCGTTTGGGAAAATGACTCAGCATAGTCTTGTCTGGAGGGGGGAGTTCTGTTTATAATTATACAGTTGTATTATAGAAATGTAGAAAGAGGCTTCCTGCTGTTCTTTTGAAGAGGGAAGCAGGTCTTTGCCCTCCCCTACGTCTTTTCTCTCCTTTACCCTTCTTTCAATAAACTCCACATTCAAAAAGGAAAGAAATGTGGAAAGAAATTTTTGTTAGTTTGCCCCTGTAGTGTTAATACTCTTAACTGTTTTTCCTAGTTTGTTCTTCCCTGTGTATCTTTGTATATTAGTGTTATGTGACAAGACTTTTCCTCGTGAGGTGTTAGGCACACATCTGCTCAGGCCAGATAGGGAGTCCACAACAGACCAAAGTATGAATACAACGTCCAACTTGTCGAATCATGAGTTTTTATTGGGTTACTTACAGGAATATGGGTCAGGGCTTCTCTGTAGGAGAAGATGACTTAGAGACAGCTCCATCACCAATGTCCACTCAGCATGGGTGACAGCTCACAAAAAGCTGGGAACCTGGAGCACACTGCACAGCCTGCAGGCAGGCTAGCAGGTCACAAAGTGACCTTTCCAAATGACCTCTTCAGGCAGCTTGACTTGACTGTGAGTAACTCTGAGCAGCTTAGATTGTTTACTCTTAGGAAAGGGAACCTAGAGTTTCAGAGACCTCTAAAGGTATTTTGAGTTGTTTACCTTCTTGCTTAAAGAGCTTCGCTACAGGATGGACTGTTTTCATTTCTGGAAGAAACTGTTACACAACTATTATTGTAGACGGCTAACTTTGCTGAAAATGCTTATAGCTATATAACTATATATAGCTATATATAAGTAAGTCTTAATTTTACATCATACTTTAAATATACATGTTTAAGTGTCATAGTTTATAAAAAAAAAATACACCTATGTGTTTGTATTTATTTGGTTTTCTTCTCTTAATGTCCTGGGGATTGAACTGGGCCTCTCATGAGAGGCAAATGCTGTACCACTGGGATACAGTCTATCTTGATGATTTTTTTCTAACTAGGTATGAAGGAAGGTTCTAATTGACCTTTGTTGGTTATAAAAATAGCTCAGAAAGACTTCTTCAGTGTTATTTTACATTTTGCTGGGAGAATGTAGAAGAGATGAACCTAGGAAGTGTTGGACTAGGAGTCCAAGCTCCAGGGAAGAGTTGCTTCAAGACACCATCCAGACACCACAGTCGATACAAAAGCATGAGGATTTTATTAATTCTGTCGCGACAGGGTCTTTCAGCATTCGAGAAGCCAGAAAGACATCGATAGCTGTGTTATAGCCCATCTTTTAAAGCAAAAAGCCATAGAAACAAGGGGGGAGCCTGAGGGTTGTTTTCCAACTAATTGGATTGGCTTACTCAAAGGGCTGCTAGCAGTGATTGGTCTGTGCCAGAGTAGGAGAATGGCTGTGTGATCGGGTGAGTTAAGAGGGAGCCTCTGTGGGTCACTTTGCCCCTTTCCCAGGGACTGAGTCAAAACACCAGGAACTGAGTCAACACCTAAGGGTTATCTTGCCCCTATTCAATAAAACATTCACTAAGACTCAGGGAGATGATGGAAAGTTCCCAACATTTGTATGTGGACGACTGTCACGTCTCCAGGAGAGAGGTGTGTAATACTGAGAGACTTCAGAAATGCATTTAGAGCTGAGAGGCCTCAGAAATGCATTTAGAGTCTTTCAGAAGTAATCTAGACATGCCCTTTCATTTTGGAGTTTTAAAGCAAGTGAGAATTCATAGCTTGCATAAGTAGAAACATGTGATTTGCCTTGCCAGAGAAGTAAAATTGCTAGAAATCATTTGTAAAATAAGGCCCAGTGACATTGGAAATGGTTCATATTCTACTGTCCTCTATCTAATTTTTTGATTTTTGATTTCTTGGATTTCCATGAATAGGTTAAGTATGGGGGAAAAGACTTTCTTTTTTGTTGTTTTTCTCCTGTTACATAATTTGTTTTTATTTTATCTTCAAGGAAGAAGAAGCCAGAAGACAGTCTGGAGCTCAGTATGGCTCTTTTCCAGGTATGTATGAAAGGAGAATATATATGGTCAGGTGTGGTGGCGCATGCCTTTAATCCCAGCACTCAGGAGGCAGAGGCATTTGGATTTCTGTGAGTTCAAGACCATCCTGGTCTACAAATTGAGTTCCAGGTCAGCCAGGACCAAGTATACAGAGAGACCCTTTCATAAAGTGTCTTGCAAATCCAAAGAGAGAGAATATGTTCATTTCTTCGTGTGTCTGTGTTTGTCTGTTGAGAGTTCTTTGAATACCGTGGAACTGGAGTTAACAGCAGTCAGTTTGGAGCCTTCCAAATTGGAAATTGGGAACTGAACTGTTTTCAGAGCAGCAAACATGCATTCCTAACTGTTGAGCTGTCTAGGCCCTCTTTTCTTGTAAATGTTTTATAATCAGAAATTATTAGCAAAGCAAAGCTTTTGAATGTTGGCAGAGGACTAGCATTCAGAAAGATGAGGGGGAAAGAAACTAAGAAAATAAGTTTTGTTGCCTGAAAGAGGCAGTGTGAAGTTTTTATAAACAATACACTTTAACAGTTGGGTTTTGTTTGCTCATTTTAAAAAGACTGTCTTCTACTTTGTGATAGTATTCTCTCTCTTGTGCTTATATGACATTGGGTAGAAGTATTTATTTCAAAGGTAGAAAATGTAGCATGTATTCATGCATGGTGGCTCATGCAGAGGTAGGCAGATCTCTGAATTTGAGGTCTACAGAGGCGTTTCAGGACAATAATTTATATTATTTTTTAGCGATTCCAATTGTTTAGAATAGGACTCCTAAATACATTATTCACCAGGCCTGGTGAAGCTCACCTGTCATCTCAGCCGGTCCTGGCTAGTTTCATGCCAACTTGACACAAGCTAGAGTCATATGAGAGGAAGGAACCTCAATTGAGAGTATGCCTCTGTAAGATCCAGGTATAGGGCATTTTCTTAAATAGTGATTGATGGCTGCTATCCTTGGGCTGGTGGTCCTGGGTTCTATAAGAAAGCAGGCTGTGCGAGCCATGATGAGGAAGCCAGTAAGCAGCACCCTCCATGGCCCATGGATCAGCTTTTACCTCCAGGTTCCTGCCCTTTTTGTGTTTTTGTCCTGACTTTCTTCAATGATAAACTGATATGGAAGTAGTGTAAGCCAAATAAACCCTTTCCTCCCAACTTGCTTTTGGTCAAGGTTTTTCATCAGCAATAGTGACCCTAACTAGGATACTGACTTTAGGAGGTAGAGAAGAAATTCAAAGATGATTGAGCAAGCATGGTGACGCACACCTGCAGACTTAGCATTTAGGATGCCGAGGGAGGAAATGAAGGGTTCAGGACAGCCACCCTGCATCAGACAACTCATCCCCACCCCCACCCCCCAAGACATGTCTGGCGTTAATGTTTGAGGAGGACCTGAAACATGTTACATGTTGATTCCTTTTTTTTTATAAAGGTGGGTTTGTTTTATGGAGCAGTTTGAAGTAATGAAAAGTAAGTCCAGAAAGGAGTAAAGTCTGATTTACAGCTCTACTTTCAGGAAAAATTAGAAGTCCCACTTGACAGCCTGCTCTCTTAAGAAAAGAATGTGCTAACTGCCCAGGGGCATCCTTGTTCCTCATGTGTGTCCTTCAGTGTTAGAGAGGATCAGTAGAAACTTGGTGATGCCCCTCATTATTCTTTTATCCTTCTAGGTGGTTTTCCTGGGGGAATGCCCGGTAATTTTCCTGGAGGAATGCCTGGAATGGGAGGGGGCATGCCTGGAATGGCAGGAATGCCTGGACTCAATGAAATCCTCAGTGACCCCGAGGTTCTTGCAGCAATGCAGGTAAGATTTGGAATAGTAATTTGGGCTTTGGTCATTAGAGCCTTTCTTTTCTGTGATGACAGCACTGTCTGCTACTTTTCCTCTTTGTTATCAATTAACTAATTTTGCAGTCTGGCATCTTTCTAAATTGAGATTAAATATTTTAAAGAATTGTTTTGCTGGCAGCGCTGGCTCACACCTTTATCCCAGCACTGAAGGAGCAGGCATATATTTGTGAGTTTGAGGACAGCCAAGCTACACTCAGTGAAGCCTTGTCTTGAAAAAACAAACAAAAAAAAGTTGATTTTTATGTCTGTGAACATTTATTTGCATGTTTATTAAATGCATGTAGTGCCCTTGGAGATCATAAGAGGGCATCAGATTCCCTCTTCTGTGAGCCACCATGTGTGTGCTGTGAAACCAAGCCAGCTCCTTGGCAAGAACAACCAGTGCTCCTAACCACTAAGCCAACTCTCCAGCCTCTGTTTTATTTTTTGTGTGTAAGTGTGTTCTTGTATTTATGTGTGCCAAATGTGTTAGCGTGCCAAATGTATGCTACCAGATCCCCTGGAGTTAGAGTTACAGGCTGTTGGTTGGGAGCTGCCTGTTGCCTGGTACATGTTCTGGGAACCAAACTCGGGTCCTCTGGAAGAGCAGCACGTACCCTTAACCCTTGAGCCCCTGCCTAAAGGTTGGTTACATTTGTAAAAGTTCATTTTAGGAAATAGTAATTCATGTTTCTTTATATCAGTGTTATGTGTGCTTTCTTTTTTGTTATTTTTAGTTCAAGTTACAGAATTAAGTTTGACTTGAGTTTGAGTGCTTTGAAGATACTCCCAATCCTTGTGTATCAAATGTGGCTGAAGCATTTTACACTGCTTTGACATTAAGGCTTTTAGTATTCGAAATCGTATCTCTTTATTTAAAACAAACGTTTAAATTTTAGATTTAGAATATTAAACTTGGTCCATTGGGCACGTTGCTTAAATAAGTTATAAAACCCAAACATTGCCAGGATGTGGTGGCATACACCTTTAATCCCTGCATTTGGGAGGCGGAGGCAGGCTGATCTTTGTGAGTTCGAGACCAGCATGGTCTACAGTGCTAATTCTAGGATAGCCAGGGCTACACAGAGAAACCCTATCTTGAATAAAAACAAAACACCCAACATAGCTGAAAAATTCAACCCCACTCCCTATTTATTTTTTTCTTTTCTTTAGGATCCAGAAGTCATGGTGGCTTTCCAGGATGTGGCCCAGAACCCAGCAAATATGTCAAAATATCAGAGCAACCCAAAGGTTATGAATCTCATCAGTAAATTGTCAGCCAAGTTTGGAGGTCAAGCGTAATGTCAAACAGAGCCCTTGCTGAATGAAGAACAGCTTAGCTCACTTACTGGATGTTGCAATAATACAAA
>PVIU01010378.1:0-70476 GCA_004026605.1 Ondatra zibethicus | reverse complement strand
AGAAAGATGATTATGGTATGTACTCACTCATTAGTGGACCCTAGCTATAAAATAAAGGTCACCAAACACTTAGCTCGCAAGCCCAGAGAAGCTGAATACCTAGGTGAACCCAAGGAAAGCATACACAGAACCTCCTGGAAATTGGAAGCAAACAGGATCATCAAGCAAAAGTTGGAAGCCAGGGGCGGGGATAGAGGTGAAATACATTTCTTAGTACTGAGGAATAAGAATTCACAAAATGCGTGAATTTGACTATTATAAATCCTACACTTCCAACTTTTAGACAGATCCTACTGTAAAATATTATTTTCTTTATAATACATTTTGTACTTCATAGGATGGTACCCTTGTGGCTTTTTACTCTGGCAGAACTTAACAGTACAAAATCCAGAAAGTCTATTTTAATAATAATAATGTTGGAAAGGACTGAGAAGTAGAAACATAAAAACAGTCAACGAGAAATGGTATACATCATCTAGAAAGGGCAAAAAAGCAGTAAGCTGAGTTATAGAATCTTCATGTCTGCTCAGAGTGACTACTTACATGCAATTATGCCTGATAAAATACTTCAGGGATTCTTATTTATGTTGTACATTAATCTATACATATAGGTGAGATAGTGCTTGCATATTATTTTTTAATTTCTTTGGTATATTCTCATGTTTTATTTGTTAAATTTACTTTTTTATTGTTTTTCTTGAGCTATCTATTTTTCTCCACTCCCCTCCCTTTCTCCTCCTCTCCTTCTTTCCTTTTCCATGATCCGCATGCTCCCAATTTACTCAGGAGATCTTGTCCTTTTCTCCTTCCTACTTAGATCCATGTATGTCTTTCTTAGGTTTCTCTTTGTTGTCTAGGGTTGTGGACTCTAGGTTGATATTTACTTGTTTTATGTATAGAAGTCAATTATGAGTGTGTACATATTTTATATGTCATTCTGGGTCTGGGTTACCTCACTCAGTACATTTTTTTTCTAGATTCCATCCATTTGCCTGCAAATTTCAAGGTGTCATTATTTTTTACTACTGTGTAGTACTCTATTGTGATTGTGAGTACTTGCCTTTTAATCTACAGCTATATGAAGTAATATTTGTATTGTTTCCATTATACCACAAATGTAATTAATACAAGGTAAAACTAGAGAAATTAGTTGTAATTGTTCCAAAAGAAAGAGAACCCAGGTATTTGGTACACATTGTACAATGCAATGTAAAGAGCAAATAGCTATATAAGAAAGAACAAAAGGTTAAAAATTCATCATTAATTATGTAGCACTAACCAAGTCAATTCAATGCACTCTAAGGTATTTAATTATTCAAAGGGTTACACATTACTAAGGTAAAACAAACATTGCAAATGATTGAATACCTATATTTGCTTTTTTTGCTTTTGCACTAGTTGCTAAATTGTGTGTGTGTGTGTGTGTGTGTGTGTGTGTGTGTGTGTGTGTGTGTGTAGCTATGTTCAGCTATGTGCATTAGTTGCCTGTGGAGGACAGAGGCATTGTATCCCCCTGAAGTTGGGGTGTTTCAGATGGTTATAACACACTTAAAGTAGGTTATAGGAATTTAATTCAGATACCCTACAAAATCATGGCATACTCTTAACTACTGAGTCATTTCTCCTGCCCTGATTGCTAAAATTCTTAGTATATGTTAAAAGGCAGCAGATAATACTTTTTGGATTCATACATAGTCTATTTTATGCCAATCTACAGCTATGCTAAAAACATATTTCTATATTTTAAAAATCTAATGTATAGATTTAAAGAACTAAGAATGCTTTTAGGTGTTTATTTAATTAGTAATAATCTCTTATAATTGCCAAGGTGATATAGGATGTGAAAAGTATAATATCTATACCATGAAACATTGTATGTATTATCATTTCAATTACCTCACATTGGTGGTTATGAAAATGTTAATTGTTTCAAAATTAGCAAATTTTGAATATCCTAGAATGCATACAAAATTATTTTAAAAATATTTTGAACAATGTCAATTTTTTCACTCATTTATCAGTACTAGTTGAAGCAGTCAGTTACAGCATTTCCCATCAATAAGTGTAAGACAGGATTTCAGCCAGATAGTCATTGTTGTGTTTTTTTTTCCTCTAAAGGACAATATTTTAAATTAAATTTAGTCATGAATTATTTTCCTTTTTCTCAGCAATTTATAATTCTTGGTCAATAAAAACACTTAAAAAGAGAAATATGTAAGCTCTGTCTCCATAAAATTACAGAGGCCGTCAAGTACAAATTCTACAGCAAAATGTCTCAGTTTAGATCCAAATGACAGAAGATCTATATGGTCCTGAAGAACAAGAGTGTAAGTTCCAGAAGCTTCAGGCAGGAAGACATTTTCCTTGTGATATCAAGAAGAACTCTTTTTTCTATATCTATAAATGTAGATTATTACATATAGGTAGATAGATAGACAGACAGACAGAGAGAGAGAGAGATAGATAGATAGAGATACACATATCTATATATGTAAACATATATATGTTATAAGTATGTAATTTTTGAAACTATGCATATTGTAAAATTTTACAGTTTAAAATACTATTTATTTTATATTTTTTAAAATGCATGGAACATTGAAGAATAGAGGTATATGAGTATATTTTTCACCTAAATGTATTGCTGAAATTATATCTAAAAAATCAGGTATCAAGAATGAAAATTAATAAAACATATTCAAGGCACCATACTTTCTCAACAACAATATATTTGGTCTAAAATGATTCAGAGCAAACATGAAATAATTCACAGTAATTTTAGCTTTTGTATTTTCACTTTTCAAAATCTGAGTAAAAATTTTGAGTATGATCTAGCTGTCAATGAAATCGCTTACAAAATGTTCTTACTATTATCCATTTGGACTCCTTGGCCCTGTATGTTCAAGCTATATACCCAGAGGAGTGTTTGAAAACTTCTGCAACAAATCAATACAAATTTTAGGGTTTGGAGTCCACTCTAAGCCTTGATGTCAAAACTGTTAACATTGGACATTGTGTGAAAGAAGTACAGACAAAACTCAATAAATTGCTATGACTATAAATGAATGAAGCTTTATTTCCAAAGTGTAATACGGTGTATTCTGTCTGATTTCAGAGCTACCGTTATACTGTAAAATCCTGAAGAATGACTGGGCAGAAATAGAGTTTCCTGAAGTCTGTTTAGTTCTTTTGATTACTATGAAAAAAAATCACTAAAACATTTCCCCTGTTAACAGTAATGCTTAGCTAACATTTCCAAGTTGACACAACCTTACTTGAGAAGACAATTTTAGTGAGGATTTGATTACATTGGGATGGCCTGTAAATATGTCTGTGATTGATCGTCTTGATAAATTTAACTGTTGTGTGAGAACTCAACCCACTTTAAGCAGAATATTTCCTAAGCAAAGATCATGCATGAACCAGACAAAGGTGTAAAAATTGAGTTGAGGTGGTTTTTCCCTGTTGTTAGAGTGATGACTCTCTTAAATGTCATCACAGAACCTTCATCCAGCAACTGATGAAGCAGAGGCAGAGATCTACAGTGGAGCACTAGGCTGGATTCCCAAAGTCCGGTCGAAGAGAGGGAGGAGTGAGAATACTAGCAAAGAGGTTAAGACCATGGTGGGGATACCCACTGAAACAGCTTGCCTGAGCTAATGGAAGCTCACCAACTGCAGCCTGACAGCAGCAAGGGAACCAGCACAGGCCCAAACTCAGCCCTCTGAATGTGGGTGACAGTAGTATGACAAGGGCAAACTGTGAGGTCACTGGCAGTGAGACCAGGATTAATCCCTACTGCTTGTTCTGGCCTTTATGAACCCATTTTCTTTGTAAGGATAACTTGCTCAGCCTGGATATAGTGGGCAGGGCTTTGACCTGCCTCAAACAATGTGCTAGACCTTGTTGACTCCCCATGGGAAGCCTTACCCTCTCTGAGGAGTAGATGGTGGGGTGGCCTGGTGGGGGAAGGTGGATGGAGTGGGAGGAGGGGAGTGGGAACTGGATTCGACATGTAAAATGAGAAAAGAGAGTTTCTTTAAAAAAATAAGTTTAAAAAAATTAAGTTGAGTATGAGCAAGGAAATGTTTGCACACGTGCACACTGTTCTTTCTGCTCCTGACTATGGGTGTGATATGCCACTCTCCCTCAAACTCCTTCTGTTGTCTCTCCCCTGATGGCCGACCATATCAGCAATTTAGGTTAAATTAAGTCCTCCCCCACTAAATTGCTTTTGGAGATCGTATGTTTTCACAGCAACTGAAATGAAACCAGCACAACAGGAATGAGAAAACCTTCTTTCTTCATAGAGTAAGATTGAAAACATGTTCCCTTAACCTGTTTACTTAGTAATAATTATTTCTTACTTGTATTGCTGTCAAGACAGTCCATTTTAATAAAAAAAAGTAATGACCATGAGATTAATTTTGTATAAATTTTTAACGGACAAAATTCCTAAATACAAATGTAATTAGACAGAAAATCATAACAATATTTCAGTTTCACTTTACTAAGGAGAAACATGTTAAATGTAGAAATGTAGCCTGTTGGAGATCTAAACGCATATAATAAGCAATCCCGGATGGATGCTTATTGAGCATATTGAGCAAATTGAGCATGAGATTCAAATGCAAATGTCTAGAGACTGTGATTTTTTTTTCCTTACTCAACTGTAATATATGCTATTGATCTAGGCAAAAGAAAATCCTCCTACATCAGTTCACTCTGTAATGAGGAAAATACAATAATATCCTTTCCACTGGTTTCTGCATGTACGTAGGATTCAATTATGCTGTTAATGCATAATGTCTACCAAGGCAAGTGAAGAAAGTAAAACCCTTTTTAGCCTCTAAATTCCTACTATGTTTGTTACAATGAAATGAACAAGAGAAAGCATCATTGTTTGTTTCATTTTTAAATTCCTTAACTTTTATATAATGACAGATGCAAAGAATTTGAAAATAGAAGATATTGAACCATATGGGACCACTGATATTTGATCTTTTTATCATAACATATGGCAATGTTATGCGACTCAACAGATAATAATTATAAAATCCTTATTGAAGTATTACTTTGCTGATCTGTCACACTTGACAGAAAAAGAAAATGATGTTATGTAGAATTTTACATGCCTCATTCTTCAAAGAGACCTAGAAGTCAAAATATTTTACTGTGTTCAACATAACAGATGTAGAAATACTTGGAGATGTCAGGAGCCATGGAGAAAACAATTATGTATGAAGGCATAAATTCAACCCTGTAAATTTTGATACCTCCTTCTAATTTTGCTGTGATAATTCTTGAGTTCACATTTCTCAAAACATCCTTGAAGAAAACAAATATTTGAAATTTGTTGAAAATACTTTGTGTGAAACAAAGTATTCTCATATGGAAGCTTATTCCTACCATTGTGAAATTGTAGCATCTGTGTCTCCCTGTGTGAAAGTATGTATTAAACTCAAAGTTTTAATATAGAATTTACAGTTAAACCATCCTCATAAAGTCATTAACTATCAACTTTTCATTTTTAATTGTAAAACATTTTCAAAATCCCTTTTCTAGCTTTTTAGAAATATGTAACGTATTGCTTTATCCGCAGTAATGTTCCATAGAAAAATATATCAAATTTCTTAATGTTTATTAATTATAACCTTACTCATTAATAAGCCTTTATTATTTCCTCTTTATCTACTACTTTCTCCAGCCTATGGTAACTACAATTTTACTTTTAACCTCTTTGCAATTAACTGTTTTATTATCTGAATGAGTGAGGTCACATCACCTGATTTTATGACCTCCATGTTGTTAAGAAATCACAGAATTTGATATATTTTGACTGAATACTGACTAATACTCCATTGTTTTAGCTATATATTTTACTTGGCAAGTTTTTTAATAATTAAAAACAGGTTCAGATTGTTCTATGTGATATGCTTATCTGTTGAGATGAAGACACTGAAGGTATTATTTATTTTGATACAGATTAAACAAAAATCCATTAACCCAAACTTACTGAGACCCTCCAATGGCTAGCTTATACTTTTATGTTTTCTCGTCTGTATTAATTATAGGTTATTCTTCCTGTGATAGAACACCATGACTGAAATTGACCGAAGGAAGAAAGGGTTTATTTCATGTGTAACCGTCAGATCACCATGTCTCTGTGAGAAGTCTGTATGGAACTGAGGGAAAGAACCTAGAGACAGAAACTGAAGAATAAGCCATGGACTAACACTTCTTATTGGCTTTGTCCTCTTGGTTTGCTTGCTTTCTTATACTGCCTAGCCCAGGGATGGCATGGCCACCCAGTGAGCTGGAACTTTCCACATTAGTCATCAGTCAAGAAAATGCATTGCAGATTTAACTACAGTCAAATTGTACAGAAACGTTTCCTCAATTGTGAGTTTTCCCCCAGATAACTCTACCTTGTTTCATGTTTACAAAAGACTAGCAACTTAATTGGCCCCCTTGCTAAATTAACATACAAACAAACCACTATTCAAAACGATCCTTTTCTTATTTCTTTGTTCCCAGATGTCATATTAATATCAATACCACAATATAAAACATAGTGCTTCTTTAAAAGTCCCACAGTCTTTAAACTCCAAATTCTTAAAAGTTGAGTTCTTTAAAATATGTAAAATCTCTTTCAAAGTTACTTGAAAATCTCGTTTCCCATAGTTCCTCACCTATGAGCTTATGTAAAAGCAAAAACAACTTATATATGCTTCCAAAAGGAAAGAACCAGGGCACAGTCACAATCAGATCAAAAGAAATCAAAATTCAACAGAAATAAATTATATTCTTGTCTTCTGGGCCTCATTTGCAGTCTTCTGAGCTCTAAAGGTCCTAGACAGCACCACCTCTCTGGATCTGTCTTCCAGAAAGAAATAGCAAGATTCATGGAATCAGGCCAGATTCACCCCACATCATCTTTGATGGTCATCCCATAGTACTGGCATCTACAAATTCTGAGGTCTCTTCAACAGCTGTTCTGTACCTTCAACAAAAGCATCTCCTGAACTCCTGTTAGAGAATCTGACTTTGCCACATGGCATCAAGCCTTAATTTTCTCTATGAACTATTCAATACTAGAGCTTCTACTGTAACTAAAGTCGTTCCCTTACTAATGGCTCCTCCTGGCATCTCACGGTGGCAAGATTCAGCTGATATTCATGACCCCTTTATGCCTTCAAAACCAGTACCACCTAGGTAACTCTTACACATGACCAAGTTCAGCTGCCCACAAAAGGTATAGCCTTTGTCCACTCTGGACCACATCTTCCATGTGAACAGTCTTGAAGAAACACTTCCTAGAAGATTTTGCCTCAATAACGTTGGTCTCTTCTTAATCACAGCTGCGTATTAACCAAAATTGGTTGTCCCGGAAAAGCAAAGTTATTCCTTTAATAATTATTATCTTCTCCTAATTACAACCAATTCTTTGACTTCAGATGACCAAACCCACATATTTCTAATTGAAAATATCACATAAACATCCCTGATAGAGTCTTTAATTCCATCCAAAACTCATAAGACAGACTTCAACCATCTCTATCTTTTTTTTTTAGCATTCTTAACTTCCAATCTCCCACAACAAACTATTAAGCTATAAGCACTCAATGGTTTCCTCAGCCCATAGTTACAAATTCCTTTCATGATCATCCCAAAATCAACTTATTCAGGTCTGTCACAACAATACCCCATGAAAGGCTATAAATTTTAGAATTAGTTAGGATTTTCTGCTCTTATGATAAAATACTATGACCAAAAGTCATCTGGAGAGGAAGGTTGTTTTTTCTTTTTCTACTTTACACCTCTCAGGTTGCAGATGTGAGGTTATGTTGAAGATACAGTCCAGTAGAGACCTCTTTCTGATTATCTTCATTCTACATGCAAAACTGCTATAAAATGGAATACTTTCTTTCATCCAAAAAATTTTAATGCATTTTGTTTCTTTTCTACTTTAGAAGTTTTAATACTGACTAACAAAAATTTAAAAGGAAGCACTTTATTTTTTCAGAGTAAAAATTGTTATGGCTATAGCTAAGAATGCTGAGCTTACACATTTAATCAAATTAATGATACACTTCTAGTCAAGTCAGTCTCTACTCTTTCTTAAAAAACAGAAAGGCTTTGACCACAAATAAAAAAAAATCAAATTACATTTTAGTAAATATTTGGGTATGAAATCTTCAGTTTTAATCATTGACTCTGGTGTCTGATAGAGCCATTTTAAAAAGTCAAGATTGCACTATAATTGGATGTTAAATGTTCCTCAATGACTCTTTGTTCAAGGCTATATTTGTAGGGTATTGCTATTGGCATATGATATCTTCTTCAAGGGGTGAGTCCAGTGGGAGTAATGAGGTCCCTGGGTATGTACCCTGGATGGGGAGTGAGAAAACACATGCCTTTCCTTGCGGCCTGTACTTCCATGAGGTGAGCGCTTTTGCTTCCTGCTGCTAATCCCCACCGATGATCTACTTGTTCTGAGAAATGAAGTCCATCTATTCTGTTTTAAAACTTCCAGCACTATGAGTCACGCTGACCTTTTACTTTGTAAGAAAATTATCTCAGACCGGGAATTGGTAGAAAAAGAAAGCTAATACGTAGTGTAAAATTCTGTGTCAGAAATTTCCAGGTTCCCCCCCCAATTCAACACGTTGTTATTAGCTATAGTCTTAATTTTCTCTATTTTCTGAATAGATAATCCTCCAATGGAGTCAAATGAGTAGACTGTGACCATTCTTCTTGTGAGAGGTGAGGAACATATTAATTTTTTTAGTGTATGGAAAAATTTATTTTTTTATTTTTTTGTGAATTTTTTTATTATTTTTTATTTTTTTTATTTTTCTCTGCTCCCCTCCCTGCCACTCCCCTCGCTCCCTCAACCCTCCCCCAAGGTCCCCATGCTCCCAAATTATTTAGGAGATCTTGTCTTTTTATACTTTCTACTTCCCACGTAGATTATATCTATGTAGGTCTCTCTTAGTGTCCGTATTGTTGTCTAAATTTTCTGGGATTGTGGTTTGTAAGATGGTTTTCTTTGCCTTATGTTTAAAAACCACCTATGAGTGAGTACATGTGATAATTGTCTTTCTGTGTCTGGGTTACCGCACTCAAAATAATGCTTTCTAGTTCCATCCATTTGCCTGCAAAATTTAGGCTGTCGTTATTTTTTTCTGCTATGTAGTACTCCATTGTGTAAATGTACCACATTTTTTTTTAATCCATTCTTCGATCGAGGGGCATTTAGGTTGTTTCCAGTTTCTGGCTATGACAAATAAAGCTGCTATGAACATAGTTGAGCACATGTCCTTGTGGCACGATTGAGCATCTTTTGGGTATATACCCAAAATGTTATTACTGGGTCTTGAGGAAGGTTATTTCCTAATTTTCTGAGAAATTGCCACACTGACATCCATAGGGGTTGTACCAGCTTGCATTCCCACCAGCAATGCAGAAGTGTTCCCTTTTCTCCACAGCCTCTCCAGCATAAGTTGTCATCAGTGTTTTTGATCTTGGCCATTCTTACAGGTATAAGATGGAATCAGAGTTGTTTTGATTTGAATTTCTCTGATGACTAAGGATGTTGAACATTTCCTTAAGTGTCTTTCAGCCATTTTAGATTCCTCTGTTGAGAGTTCTCTGTTTAGGTCTGTGCTCCAATTTTTTTTTATTGGATTATGTGTTCTTTTGTTGTCCAATTTCTTGAGTTCCTTGTATATTTTGGAGATTAGACCTCTGTCTGATGTGGGATTAGTGAAGATCTTTTCTCATTCTGTAGGCTGGCGTTTTATCTTGTTGACTGTGTCCTTTGGTTTACAGAAGCTTTTCTGTTTCAGGAGGTCCCATTTATTAATTGTTTCTCTCAGTGTCTGTGCTGCTGGGGTTCTATTTAGGAAGTGGTTCCCTGTGCCAATGCGTTCAAGCGTACTTCCCACTTTCTCTTCTATAAGGTTCAGTGTGGCTGGCTTTGATGCATTTGGACTTGAGTTTTGTACATGGTGATAGAGAGGGGTCTACTTTCATTTGTCTACATGTTGATATCCAGTTATGCCAGCACCACTTGTTGAATATGCTTTCTTTTTTCCATTTGATATTTTTTGCTTCTTTATCAAATATCAGGTGTTCAAAGATGTGTGGATTGATATCCGGGTCTTCTATTCAGTTCCACTGGTCCCCCCGTCTGTTCTTATGCCAGTACCAGGCTGTTTTCAGTACTGTAGCTCTGTAGTATAGTTTGAAGTCAGGGATTGTGATGCCTCCTGATGTTCTTTTGTTGCCGAGGATTGTTTTGGCTATCCTGGGTTTTTTGCTTTTCCAAATGAAGTTGAGTATTGTTCTTTCGAGGTCTTTGAAGAATTTTGTTGGTATTTTGATCGGCATTGCGTTGAATCTGTAGATTGCTTTCGGTAAAATTGCCATTATCATTGCAGTAACCACTTTACCATTTATAATATGTCATTGTGCCATGTTTTTGATCGATAGACACAATAAAATTATTAAGTTAAAATAAAAAGAAAGAAAGGCAATATATAACTCTATATCTTTTTTCTGACTCAGTCTAATTTCTATTCTCATTCAGACTAGCTATATTTTTAGGAATAACTTTAAATTTCATTATCCATTTTAAAAATTTAAAAAATAATACATTTAAGAATAGAATGGATGTGTGTGAGTAAGCATTGCATGTATATATGTGTCTCTGTGTGGGGATGTGTCAGTGTGTGTGTGTGTGTGTGTGTGTGTGTGCATGTGTTTGTGTGTTTTGCGTGTATACCAGTGTGTACTATGTGTCTATAAATTATTAGTTCATCCTAGCAATCAGTTGAACTTCTTCCCTGGCTAAAATGATAGTGCAGTCTGGTCAGAATGCACATGACACCAGTGGTTAAGATTTTTACACTCCATAAGCTAATTACAACATGAATGGGAATGTGTAAAACATGTGAATGTGTCTGCTTACGAATTTGTCTGTGCTCATAGAGCAAGATTATATAATTAACCCTCTAAGTGCATTTTATTGAGTAAAGCATTCTTATTTGACAGTTATACAACAAAAGATCCACTCCATTTCATTAGAATATTACAGATAGTTCATGTAGATGTATCCCAGAATTAATATATTCAATTCATGATTACTCCTGGTGTATGTAAGTTTCAGAGATAATTTAATGAATACCACCATGGCTTCAGCATATCTTGTGGAGATTTAATTAGACTGTAAGATAATTTATTGAGTATTCATGTGTTAAGTGTTCCTGACACATATCTGCCTTTCATTGAAAGAATTAACCTTCTAATGATTAATATTCTCTCTTCTACCTTTTAAGACACATTACTTGGATTATTTCAGGCCTGTGCCACTGTTGAATGAATGCATTTTTCAAATTATTGCTTTTATTTTACTCACTGGGTTGTACCTAAGAATTCTTTGAAAACTGAAATTTGAGCTGGGAGGAGAGAGAGAAGAGACTTTGGGGAACTAAGTGAAATCTAACAGATATTCTAAGCATTCAAACATTTGTCATGTGAAACCTAAAATGTGGCATTAGTTAATGTACATTGAAACAGGGTTGCCTTATTCTTGCTTTACAAATGACCTGATTTTCTGGTCTCATTACAGACCCACCTTAAATATAGATTCTAATGTAATGAGGTTGCCCCACTTATGACTTGCTACTTTGCATCCCTAGATGCCTTAAGGAAGTTATTACCATTCCTGAAAGTAGGATGTGGGAATGAATGGTGCCAGGGTAAGAAGAGACTTTCTGAGATAGAAAGTGACATCGGTATATTGTACATAGAAACCTAAATTAAATTTTCATACCTTACAGAAAAAAATCCTTAAAATGCATGATGCATAGACATTGTTCAGTCATGTGTTATATAATGAATTAGTCCACTAGCCATGCAAATTGTGTTTTTATCTTGTTTTAGTAGTCTTTATATAGCACATTTCTTGACTCTGTTTTTAAAAGATACGCAATATCAATCTTGTTAAATACACACTGGATAATGATCTTATTCAACCCACTATATAATGTGTCTATCAAGAAGCTTCAATACTCAGTTAAAGCATCCCAGTTCCTAAAACACAATTGTCTGGAAGTTAAGCCCAGGTGTTTCAGGCAGTATTCAAAGACAATGAACAGCAAGGCAGCAGACCCTTTGTAAAATGCACATGTGGGGAATTTGGAAAAGGTCCAGTTGATAAAGTGAGTCTTGTAATATGAGGACCTGAATTTGACTACCTAAAATCAACTCAAAAGCCAGCAGGTGACGTGCCCAACATTGGGAGAAGATAGACAGATGGCTGCCTCAAGTTCATTGTCTAGCCAAAATGGGCAAATTGACAAACTTCAGGTTGAAAGAGAGATTCAGTTTCAAAAAATAAAACTGGGAAAATGTGGTTTTTATGGGTGCATACGCACACATGTAATACCCACAAGTACAAGTAACACACAAATACAACATCTCACAGACACAGCACTCTCTGCATATAAAAAAAAACACAAACATGCACAGATGCTTGGTGTTTTAAAGAGAAAAAAGAAGATAGTTAAGTATATTTACAAAGTATTTCTAGCCTTTACAGTTCACACATTGAGGCTGACACACATTGTATATCACATGGTGCTGCCTGGAAGGTTCTTGGTATTAGTTTACAAATTAGTAAAAAGAAAGATAGGAGCCATTGCCTACCTCAGTACATGTATGCACCATTAACTCACTATCATGATTCATTTTCATGATCAACTGAGAAAGACATTTTGCTTTAAAGCTTTAACACGAGTACTGTGGATATTTTGCAGTCTGCTGGTGTTCCTGTGTTTGCATTTTGTTATTAGCACCCAGTGCTGTGAATGCTGTTTCCTATTTTGTTTCTTCTAATTTGCACATTTCTCCATTCCTTCTCAGAAACACTCTCTCAATACTCTTCCCAGTGTAACAATCAGTTCAACTAATTAAAAAGCTTTTTGTCATTGTCTTATGGAGGCATTCAGAGTTGTGAATTGTAATTCTACTTTTTGAATTCATCTCTTTCAGGAAAGGAAGGGTACCATTAATCTTCATCCTATGAATGCTTGATGGTGTGTGACAATGAATATGTTATCAATAACTCCCTTTTGAATGAGTACAGTCCCTGCATTGTCTTTCTCTAGCCTGGGAAGTGGTACAGGTGAGATTTGAGCTTCATCTGTCTAATAAGTGTTAGAGGAAACTTCAAAAGCCATTTTGTGCCTCTGACTCTATGCTTTAGCCTTTCTCTTAAGTAAGTTCAGGCACAAAGTTCAATTTGATTGTTTTTGGAAAACTCATCATTATTATAAAAGTGTCATCTCAATAGGCCTTGTTAATCATACACCAATTTTTCATATGAGCTTCATTATAGTGGAAGTGATAATTGTATTACCCCTTTTCTGGTTCGCTCTACACATTCACATGAAAAAATTATTCATCTTCTTAGGGTTTAGGTGATTACACTGTAAGATTAATTAAGTGTAAGAATTCTTATTTCCAGCTATATAATAGCTATATTCCTTTGTAGAACACTTGAATTTTCCTAATGAGGGGTGACTGTTATACAGGTCACTTATTTGCCTTCAAAGAAATTAATCAAAGAAGTAATGGAGAAGACAGAAAAATAGATGTGACACCTTAGACACAAAAGTTTTTTAACATATAAATACTTTCTTTTAAAACAATAGGGCTTATTAATTTCTTAACTCTGTAAGGAACATTTTGTTTTAATATTTGTTTTGGTTTCCTTGTCTTCCATTTTAATATACAGATTGTTCAGGCTTCTCTAAAGTCACAGAACTTATGGAATGAATATCTACCTATCTATCTATCTATCTACCATCTAACTGTCTGACTATCCATCCATCTATCTCTCTATCCATCTATCTATCTATCAATCATCTATCTACCATATGGACCATTATATGGTGATATATAGAATGACTTACAGGCTGCAATTCAAAAATAGCTAGTTGTAAATGTAAACTCCGAGAATCTAGTAGCTGCTCAGTCCCACTAGGCTGATTGTTTAAGGTGTTCTTCTGTATGTGCTGGGATCATGAAGAAGTAGACTCTGTTACCAGTGAGGGGATGGATGTGATGACAAGGAGAGGGCAAACAGATGAAGAACAAAATATTGCTTCTTCCATTGTCCTATTATAGTCTTCCAGCACAAGATGTGCATTGCAGATTAAAATATAACTATCCCACACACAATTACAAACACATATATTTAACCAAGTCATAATTAGCCTAACATGTTAAAACTATCCCTCACACAACAACAAATGCATTATAAAATTATATAAGTAGTAATGTCCCTTGGGGAATATTCTCCTAGTATATCAAACTTACATATGATAAACATTGATATTCTTATAATTGATGCTACAACATATGATAAGGAAATAGTAATAAAATGGATATTTGTACAAATACATTCTTAAAATAAAACAAAAGCACTCATGTGAGTTATAATACTTGTTTCTAAAGCTGGTCATGTATATTTAAATGATGTTTAGAACTACCTTCCACAGCTACCCATTCTATATTTCCTCTGAAAGTACTTCATCAGGTCTTGGCTCTTTTCCTGGAGGAGTGACTCACACCTCCATTTTTGGTAGGTCTGTGTCCTTTGTCATCCTCCTTGGATAAGACTGTTTGTTTACCATTAGCTTTAATCACAGGGTATGGTAGCACCGAGAGACTATGTAGGCTCTCCTGCACCCTAGACATAATCTCTCTTACCTCCATTGTGCAAAGGCAATCCAATTTACCCATGGCAATCTGGATCTATCATTCCTCCTAACACTGCTATTCCTTTCTTACCCTGTTTGTTTGAGGGCATTGGAAATCCAAAGTAAAGTCTGAGTTTCTAGTTCAATGGAATGTTTATTGTAGTATCTGGAAGGAGCACTCCCCAGACTGGAATGAGAACTTCTAGGCCAGCAGAATTTATTGTTGTGGGGAAAGAAAGCAAAAACTTTCTTAAAGGTCACCATGGATGATAATGAGTGGAACTGTTCCTTTTCCTCTTTTTGATTCCTGGACCCATGGATATTGACTATGGTAGAAGCAGTACCATATATTGGACACTAATTCAAAGCATATACTGCCATCTGGAGAACCCTTTCCCAGCCCTCCATGCTGCTGTCACCTAATTGGTGCTGTAACTGTGTTTTCAAAATGCCATTTCTTCTTTCTATTAGGTCACTTGCTTCAGGATGGGGGAAACACGATAAGACAAGCGGACCCAGAGTCTCACTTCTCAAGCTCTAAGTGAGCTCCTTGGTCAGAAGCAATACTATGTGAAATCCCATGTCAGTGGATAAGACATTCTATAAGGCCATGGATGGTCGTATTGGCAGAAGCATCATGTGCAAGAAAGGCAAATCCATTACCAGAATAAGTATCTACTCCAGTAAGGAAAAAGCATTTCCCTTTCCATGGAAGAAGTGGTCCAATGTTGTCAGCTTGCCACCAGGTTGCTATCTGGTCATCCTGATAGTATCATATCTGGGGGTCCGTGTTGCTGTTTGCTGTTGGAAGATCCGGCTCTTAGTATCAGCTGTAGCCAGGTCAGCCATGGTGAGTAAGAACATTTGTTGTTGAGCCCATGTGCAATTTTATCTCTGCCAGCATGGACACCTTTTTACAGGCCCATTGGGCAATAACAGGAATGGCTAGGAAAATGGCTTACTCTTCACAGAAAGGGTCTTCCTATCTACTTGATTACTGAGCTCCTTCTCTGATGAAGTCACCTATTGGTGAGCATTTACATAGAACACAAATATCTTAACACCCTTTGCCCAATTGGAAAGATCTAAATTCTTCCCTAGGTATCTTTTTCACAAATTTTCAAGCATCCCCTGACTGTACATCCAGTCCATTGGCTACAGCCCATGAATCAATGAACAACTGTATATCTGGCCATCATATGGACCAAGTAGAACAACCTACACATCAGCCTAGACCTTCACCTCATCTAGGCCCCACACAAAGCTCTCTTCTTTTCCAGGCACTTAGTATATGGGCCAGAGTAACACATCCAAGGGAATGTGCTGTGTCCAGAATCCAAACAGGCCCTTTGTGCTTTTCTTAGTGGTGTGAAGGGTCAGGTGCAATAATTTATCCTTTACTTAGAAGGAATAACACTGCATGCCCCGCATCATTGGACTCCTAAGAGTTTCACTGAGGTAGAAGATCCATGAATTTTGGTTGGATTTATTTTGCATCATCTGAAACACGTGTGTTACCAAAGAGTTCAAAGTGGTTGCTATCTCCTGTTCATTTGATCCAATCATCATAATATCGTCAATATAGTACACTCGTGTAATATTTCATGGAAGAGACAGAGGATCAGGAGCCTTTGTAACCAAGTCATGACACAGGCCAGCAGAGTTAGTATATCCATGAGGCAAAACAGTAAACGTGTACAGCTGGCTTTGCCCACTGAAAGGAAATTGCTTCTGGTGGTCCTTATGGACAGGTAATGAGAAAAAGGCATATGCTAAATCAATACCTGCATACAATTTAACAGATGTGTTAATTGGCTAAAGTGAGGACGCTATATCTGGCACAGCAGCTGTAATCAGAGTTACTGCTTGATTGAGTTTTCCATAGTCAACTCTTATTCTCCACAATCCATCTGTCTTTTGCACTGGCCAGAGTTAAAGAGAGATGTGGGAACCACCAACCCTCCTTCTTTTAAGTCCTTTGCTGACACTAATTTCTGCAATTCCTCCAGCAATGTGATACTGGTTTTGAATCACTATTTAGCCTTGCAGAGACAAATCTAAAGGCTTCTCCATTTAGCCTTTCCAAACATAATAACTCTCACTCCACAGGTCAGAGAACCTATGTGAGAATTCTGCCAAATTCTAAGTATAGTTAGATAAGAAGTCTATTGTATTTCTGCTTGATCTGTATAAAGCAGAAAAGTGTTCAAATTAGAGAAAGGCTGCATTGCACATTCAATTACACATTCTGAAAATGGGAAATAACCACCAGAATATTATGGGGACTTACTGGACCTACTGTTAGTTGGATATTAGCAAAACTCCATTAATAACCTGGCCTCCATAAACTCTTACTTTAACTGGCAGGCTCCAGTGTTTCTTTAGATCTTCTGGAATCTGTCGATTTAGAGCTAGTGACCAACAGACCCAGAAAATTCGGATTGTTTTCTTTCCCCCATTGTACAGTTACCTTTGTAAAAGGCCACAGGTCCCTCTGGGGAAGAACTAAAGAAAAGCTAAAACTTAGATATCTTTTGGTAACCTTTCCTCTGGGAAACCAGATGACCTCTTCATTCAAGGGATTAGGGGTCTGCAAACTGGCTGAAGTCTAGAAATTAATTCGCTAGCCAAGATTTTTTTACCATGTTGCAATGCAGCCTTTCTCTAATTTGAACACTTTTCTGCTTTATACAGATCAAGCAGAAATACAATAGACTTCTTATCTAATTCATAACATGATTGATTATCCAGTATCAAAGGTTCACATGAGTCATGCCGCTAAAAAAATTTACCTTGCCTGTGCTGACCATTAAAGATTAGGTCATTGTGAACATTTTCTGTGTGCATTGTCCATTATGATAACTACAATCACCTTATCTCTGGTGATTCACTGCTGTTACCTGGCCCTGCTACCCCAGGGCCCAATTAAACACACTGCATTTAATTTGTCACATGGTACAGCAGCATCTACAACCCTAATATTCGGCATGTAAAAAATGGCAACAACAAAGTTTCAAATGTGCTGGTGCCCTCTCACCGTTTTACATTTTATAGGATTCATGAAGGGAGCATCTTCTGGGCATTCCCATTATGGAGGATTAGGATTTGCACAGCATATCTGCTCTAGCAGTTGCAAATTCCCAGAGTCTTAAAATCCCGTCATGAACACTAAGTCAAGGAATAGCAATGGGATATCAGACATTTCCCACTCTTTCTGGAGGCCATCCTTTGAAAATGCTACAGCCAACCTGTCAAACTACCTTTTCACACCTTTTTCTTTTAACTGTGAGCTTTCATATTAAACCTAGAATCTTCACTCAGAAGGCCTGAATCAATAAACTCATCCTAATCTAGCTTTATGTTCTTGCCACCATTATCCCACACCTTTAAAATCCATTCCCACACATATTCCCCAGATTTCTGCTTGAACAAATTAGCAAAATCGTTAAACTTCATAGCAGTGCAGTGCTGTGTATTTCCTCATGGACTATACTTTCTACCTCCCCTCTCTGAGCTTGCTTTGCCTTGAGTCTGATTATAGGTCTAGAGACAACTATTGGTAGGGCTTGAGGGACATTAGTATTGTCTTGCATGGAGTTTTCTACATAAAAAGTCATTAGCAGACACTAAAGAATTTATTTCCTCAGTGAAAGGCGAAATGGGCAAAGATTCAAAGAGTAGGACTCAGGTTACTACTTCCTCAGGTGAGATAAAGCCTGGAACTTCAGGGTTCAAAGTTCCCAGCTTCAATAGGGTCTTCCCACACATCCCATCCCAAGTTATAGAATCCCTTTCTTAACCAAGTAATGCCCTTACTTTAACCATTTACAGCCTCTAAGGCTGAGTCTTGGATTTTCCCTGTAATTCCATCAACCTTAAAATGAGGAATTCAGTTTGATTTTCTGCAACTCAACCTCTGTGACTGCTGAAGAGAAGATTCTCTCCCAAAGTACACTTAGAAACTTTTAAACTGTTTATGCATATCTGCAGCTGGTCAGCTTTATCACTTAGGTCATTGTTGTCCTTCACCATAATCTGAAGCTGGTTAATTTTATCATGGAGCTTATTCCTGTGCTTTATCAATTTATCCTGAGATATTGAGTTATCATCAAACAGCATTATTTACCTGATTTTTCCCCAAACTGTGAAAAGTTGCATAAACAGGATCACTAAATCCATTGTACTCATTATTGGGGAATGAAGATAATCAAAGGCATTTATCTCTTTTACTTTGAAATATAGTTTAATACCATTGGCTTTCAGCACTTTCCATGCTCTCAAGAGAGGCTTAAATAGCTGAGGTGCTGGTGAATTTGAAGGTGTTGGTAAATTAAAAAGCCTATTCCAAACACTTAAAAGATTCATCCTTATACTTTAGCTTCTCCAGAACAACTCTGGTGCCAAATCTGTGTTAGTGATGGTTCTCTAAAGTCACAGAACTTATGGAATGTATCTCTCTCTCTCTCTCTCTCTCTCTCTCTCTCTCTCTCTCTCTCTCTCTCGATAGACAGACAGATAGATAGAGATAGACAGATGATCTAGATAGATAATAGTTTGGAGATAGAAAGATAAATTAGATAGATAGAGATACAAAGTTGGGAATTCACTGGTGTGCCTTACAGGCTTCAGTCAAATAGCTAGTTGTGAATGAAAAGTGCAAGAATCTAGTAGCTTCTCAGTTCCACTAGGCTGGTGGGTTTCAGCTGGCTGCTTCATTTCCACTGAAGTAATAGATGTGCTGACAGGGCAATGGTTAGAGCAAGGGAGAGCAATCAGGCAAAGAAGGAACCCTTCCTTCTTTCATTATCCTTATATAGGCTTTCAGCAGAAGGTATGGCCTAGAATAAAGGTGTGCCTTCCAGTCTCAAGGTTGATATTAAAGATGTGTGTCCTCCAGTCTCAAGATACAGATCAAATGTATGTTGTCTTCTTACCTCAAGAACAGGATCACAAGATTACCCTTCATTTCTGAACTGTAGTTCATTCCAGGTATAGTCAATTAGACAACCAAGAAAAGCCATGACATTAACCCTTTGATTTGATCTGAGTTTAAAGCTCATCTATTTTGTAATGACTCAATAATCATGAACACTAAGTAGTTAAACTATTAAAAACTAAGGAATATTTAATGATACTCCAAATACTCAGTGAATTTGTCATATTTTCTGCATTTCAAATTGGATATTTACAAAGTTTATTTTCTGAAGGTTATCAGCCTTCTGAAACAAAGATAATTTCCTCTTTTTAGTGTATAGGCCTTCAAACATACATTTAAATTTTCATGCATTTTTTAATTATTTTTATAAACTATGTCACTTTAAGAGCTCAATATTGTGCAAAAATTTTCGTCTGTAATAAAGTTGAGCATCAAATATAAGATAGTAAAATGGCAATTAAAATGAATTTTAAAATGTGACTAGACATTTCCGGTTTCACAAGGAATAACAAGCAAATCTGGAGACCTGGATCTGTAACAAAGGAAAATGTTTTCTATCCAGAAAAATAGTTCACAGTGGAAAACTGCAAAATGGGAGCAATGATGGAAACTATGTAACTGACAAGGGCTGGTTTCCAGAATCTTATGAGAAAGTCATGAAGCCTCATAGCATAGGCATACATAGCATTAAATTGTGTAGAGGCTCCAGAAAGATACCTCCCTAAAGAAGAGACACAAATGATCAGCAGATAAAGTGAAAACTGTGCAATTACCTAAAAAACCATGCTTAATTAACCAGGGAAATTAAGATCAAACCACAGAGAGAACAAAGACAACAAATGCTATCCTTGTAGGGGAAATGAAGTCCTTGCGATCTGTAGACAGGGAAGTAAACTAGTAAATATATTTTTTTAAAAAAGAATTTCTCAGGAAAGAACAAAAACCTTTAAAAGAGAACTGTGATATAATCCAAGTATCCTACCAGTGAATACATGTTAAAAATTATTTAAAGGTATGTAACACACACAAAAACATATATACACACATATTTTTAATACATACACAAATACATATATATAAACACACACACATATACATACAAAATAAAAAATAAAAATAGAAGAGGAGGACTGAATTCCACATGTGATGATTGAAGTTACAAAGAAGAAGTTGGAGGCAAGAGGAAATGAAAAAATACAGTGTATTTGTGTGTGAAATGCTCTAATAAAAAAAAAATCAGTAGATGAATTTAGTCAGACTGAGAAGGTAACTGTGCAATGTTTACTGCATTACAATATACCTATAAAGAAAAACTGGAAAATAAAATGTCTAAAATATAAATACAATATCAAGACCACAAGATACTAAGAAATACATTTAAAAACAAACTATAAAAACTCTATATTGAAGGCCACTCTGACAGGGGAAGCCGGTTGGTTAACTGCACATCTTCATGTCTCCCTCATTTCTTTCAAATCTAATCACACAGTCTCATTCACAGTTCTGTAGCAGAACTTAATTTTTGCCTTCTCCTTGCCCAATCTCCAATGGATTGCACAGATCTCCATTCTTCCCTGGAATCATCTCTTTATCCCAGCCATCACATCCATCAGGCTTTCCCTGGGAACCTACAGGCCATTCTGGCCAGGGAAGCAGAGAGCCTAACCGGGCCCCTTCACCTTTGACTCCTTTCATCCAAATTCAATCCCCAGCATCATCCCCATCGCTGCAGCAGCCTATCTTTTGTGGCCTCCCTCTCTTCTCTGACTGCACCAACAGTATATCACACAGATCTCCTCCTCCAATGTTCCCCTAATTCATTTGCCTTTTACAGTCCCTATCTCCAGTAGGTTTTTTTTGGGAGTGAGCCTGCCAAGCCTGACATAGAAGCAGGTGGGCCCACAAAGCACGTATACTGGTTTCATATCTTCGCTCTACTTGCTCTCCTCCATATCTAGCCATCATCTCATTGCCAGTTCTGTAGAACACTACCTTCAGTGGCCTCTCATTATTTTCTGCCACCATCCACAGAGCACTAAGCAGATCCTGGCACAATACTCTGTTTTCCTCCATCCGGTGGCCTAGCCCTATCCTCTTATTCCCAGCCCACCCTCATTCCTAAGCATCAGCTGTCATTACATTGAAACAGATCTTACTGAGAGCCCCAGTGGCCACACTTACCAGAATCCAAGAATTTTTAAATTGCATGTCCTAAATTGGCAACACACAACTGCCACACTCTCCTAAGATCCAAAGAAGCAACAGAAATCAAGGAACAAGAACCCAAAGAAAATAGACAAGACCAAATATCAGGAACTATAACTATAATATTCCCCATCTGAGATGCCTAGACAAAAGTACAAAAAGGCAATCATCAGTAATAGCTAGGACAATGTGTCTACACTCGAGCCAATCAACCCCATCACAGTAGGCATGGAGTATTGCAAAGTAGCTGAAGCCCAAGAGAAAGACCTTAAAAATGGCCTTTATAAATATGATAGAAATCCAAAAGGGGGAAGAATAAATCTCTTATAAAATGTATGAAAGGCCAGGAAGGATGACTCAGCTGTTAAGAGTACTGCCTACTCTGCCAGAGAACCTGGATTCAAGTCCCAGCACCCATATGGCAGTTTACAATTTTCTGTAACTTCAGTTACAGGGGATCTGACACCGTCACACCAATGAACATAAAATAAATTTAAATAAGTTACACAACAGCAGCAAAAGAAATCTTGAAGGAAATGAGTAAATAATTAAAGCCTGATTGTGGAAATAGAATAAATAAAGATTTAAATAAAGGAAAATGGGAAATGAAAAATTTAGGCACTCAGAAAGGAACCTCAGAGGGGAAAAAACTAACCAAGAGAATATAAGAGATGAAAGAGACAACTGCTAATACTGTTTTTTTTGTTGTTGTTGTTTTGTTTTTTTGGAACCCATTCTCTTTGGAGGGATACCTTTCTGAGTCTAGATATATTGCAGAATGACTTGGTTCTGCCTCAAAGCAATATGTTAGACTTTGTTGACTTCCTATGGTATCCCTCTATGAGGACTAGATTGGGAAGTATAAGGGGAAGATAAAGGGAGAGGGAGGAGAGGAGGAAGTGGGAACTTGGATTGGTATATAAAATGAGAGAAGATATTTATTTTATTTTTTATTGAATTTTTTGAGCTATACATTTTCTCTGTCCCATACCTTCCTCTCCCATCTCCTTCAACCATCTCCCATGGTCTCCATGCTCCAATTTACTCAGGAGCTCTTGTCTTTTTCTACTTCCCATGTAGATTGATGGAAGTGCAAGTTGGGACAACCCCTTTGGATATCAGTATGGCAATTTCTCAGAAACTTAGGAAACAATCTTCCTTAAGATCCAGTAATACCATTTTTTGAGAAGGTACCCAAAGGATACTCATACATACCATGAGGACATTTACTCATCTTTGTTCATAGGAGCATTGTTTGTCATAGCCAGAACCTAGAAACAACCTAAATGCCCCTGGACCAAAGAATGGATAAGGAAAATATGGTAATGTACACAATGGAGTACTACATAGCAGAAAAAATAATGACATCTTGAAATTTGCAGGCAAATGGATGGATCTAAGAATCATCATATTGAGTGAGGTAACCCAGACCCAGAAAGACAAACATCATATGTACTCACTCACAAGTGGCTTTTAGACAAAGAAAAGAAAACCAGCCTACAATTCACAATCCCAGAGAACCTAGACAACAATGAGGACCCTAAGAGAGAAAAGATAATTTTTTAAATAAATAAATATAATTTAAAAAGAGATGGAAGAGAGAATCTTGAGCATTGAAAACACAATTAGAAGAAATAAATTCCTCAGTCAAAGAAAATGTTGCGTCTAAAAGAATTTTGGCACAAAACATCCAGGAAAGCTTGGAAACAATTAAATGTCCATATGTAAGTAAAACAGGTATAGAAGAAGGAGACAAAATCCAGGTCGAAGGCTCATAATTTATTTCCAACAAAATCAGGAAGAAAATCTCCCTAAGCTAAAGAAGGAGATGTCAATCATGGTACAGAAACATACAAAACATCAAATAAACTAGGCCAGAAAAGAAATTTCTTTCAGCACTTAATAACCAAAACACTAAACATGCAGAACAAATAAAGATTATTAAAATCCGCAAAGACAAATGATCAAATAATTATAAAAGCAGACATATTATAATAACACCTGAGTTCTCAATAGAAACTGTTGCCAGAGGTTCTGTCTGGCCCGGTTCCACAGCTGTTCAGTCTGAAAGAAACCCACATAGGTCTACATTGATCATAAACTAGTTGTCCTAGTAGCTCAGATGGTGTAGGAGGTCCTTCTGTTCATGTGTTGCTTTCATTGGTTTATGAATAAAGAAACTGCTTTGGGCTTGAATGGGCAGAACTTAGGTAGGCAGAGAAGACAGAACTGAATTCTGAGAAGAAGGACATAGAGAGAGAAGCCATCGATCCTCTGCCTGAGATGGATGCCAGTGAGAATCTCTGGTAAGCCACAGCCACATGGAGATACACAGATTAATGGAGATGGGTTAAACTAATATGTAAGAGTTAGCCAATAAGAAGTTAGAGCTAATGGCCAAGCAATGTTTTAATTAATACAGTTTCTGTGTGGTTATTTCAGGGGCAAGGTAGCCAGGTGGCCCAGACAAACAAGCAGCTCCTCTCCTTACAACCCTCAGGCTTCTTATTAACTCTTATAACTTACATTAGCCCATAATTCTTGTCCGTGTCAGACATGTGGCTTGGTACCTTTTATCAGTGAGGCATTCTCATCTTGCTTCTTCTGTGTCTGGATGAGGACTGCAATCTGACCCTTTCCTCTTAAAATTCTCCTGTTCTCTTTGTCCCACCTCTACTTCCTTCCTGGATGTTCCGCCTATAATTCTTGCCTGGCTAATGGACAATCCACTTTTTATTAAAACAATACAAGACCATTGTCCCACAGCAATTCCCCTCCCCTTTTTTTCCACATGGCTAACACAGACAAGAATTACAGGTTAAGATGCAGAAATTAGTTAATAAGAAGCATGAGCTAATAGTCCAGCCAGTTCATAATTAATGTAGACCTCTCTGTGTTTCTTTGGGACTGAACAGTTGTGGGACCAGGTAGGACAGAAACTACTGCCAACAAGAGACTTTAAAAGGCACAAAGTCCTGGACAGGTGTTTAGAAAGGCCTGAAAAAGCATGCAAGAGACTTTTATAGATCATAAATGCCAGTCAGACTACTAAAATTAGCAAAAATTTCAATCACAATAGTTGGGAAACCCAAATTTAAGCAATATGTATCTATAAATACCTACAGAGGCCAACAGAAGGAAAACTCCACCATAAAGTGGTTAAATACAGCCAAGAGAATACAAAAAATTATCACAAACTGGCAAATCAAAAGATGAGAAACACAAACATGCATGTGCAAGCACACACACACACACATACACACACACACACATCACCACCACCACCAAGAACAAAATAAGTGAAATCAACAAACAATAATCATTGATATCTCTCTACATCTATCCCAGTAAATTTCCCAGTAAATCTCTCAATTTCCCAGTAAAATGATATATACTAACAAAATGGATGGGAAAATAGTATCCATCCAATAGTATCCATCCTTTTGTTGAACTAAAGAAACACACCTTAAGATCAAGAATAGACATTATCCCATGGTAAAAGGATGGTAAAAGATATTCAAAGCAACTGGACCTAAGATGAACTCCAATATAGCCATCTTAATATCTGGAAAAACTTAGGAGATAGGAAAGTACACTAAATCCCCATCAAAGAAAAATATTTCCAAGAAGACATTGCAATTCTTACCATGGCTATGACTAGAAAATTTCATGCTGAGCGAAGTAACCCAGACACAGAAAACAAATATGGTATGTATTCTCTTATATGTGGATATTTGCTGCTAAGTCAGTGATAATCAAGATGTAATCTATAGAACCTCAGAGATAGTCACAGATAAAGGGATAGGGTGGAGAGGGGCAAATAGATCATCTTAGGAAAGGGGAATATAATATGCAGCTATGAATGAATAAGGGAGACTGAAACTAGAGTATCAAACAGAGAGTGGGGAGAAAAAGGAAAACAAGGGGAAATAAGGGGAGAGAAACATAAAAGTAAGTTGTATTTGGGTGTAGTGTGCAATCCTAATATAACAAAGTCTTCCTAAAATGTATGCACATATAAAGGTAATGTAAATGAAATCACCAAATAATGTGGGAGACAGAATTCCAACTAGACATCTCTTGTCATCCAATGAAGCTTCCAGTATTCAGATTTGGTTGCATCTACTTGAGTTATTTGTTAAAGGGGTCCTATCAGAACCCCCAAATAGCCCAAGCTATTGCCAAAACTGCATGTTACTTTCCACAAACTTAGAGCAAGGCCCCATTGCTGAAGACAATAGTTACACAATGAACCTGCTAAAGTCATGGTGGTGCCTATATAGAGTCTTCACAATTATGTGCTTGCATCTTTTGTTCAGAAAAGTACGCTGCACACTGCCAAATGAGAAATGTAAATACTGACTAAGCTGCAAACCATTCTATAACGGTGTCCTACTTGCAAGATATACTAGTGCAATAATGGCATAAAACTTGTGGAAGTAACTAACCAGTATTTGATTTGCCTATAGGCCCAGCCCCTGCCATAGTTGATACCACTTGGGTGAGCAAGAACCTGAGACTATTCCAGGGACCTAGGTAAAACCAAAAACTACTGTTCTACTAAACATTGCAACAAAATTACTCATAATGACGTTTTGCTATACTCATAAGCCAGTGCCTGACTCAGTAATCACCAGAGAAGCATTCTATTGCTGCATGTAGAAGCAAATAAAAAGAACCACAGTCAGACAATATGCCAAGAGTGAGAGACCATGGAAAACTCGGCCCTAAGCAGCATGTCTCCAGCAAATACCTCCCTTCATGACTAAGCAAATGCTGCAGAAGAGGAAGCAGGAAGAATGCAAGACCCAGAGGGGATGAAGATCAGAAAAGAAGGTTCTCAAAACCAACTGGATAGATGCATATATGAGCTCGTAGAAATGGAGGCAGCATCCACAAGGCCTGTGGCAATCTGCAAAAGATGGAGCACTAGAGCTGAAAGAAGTGGTCACATGCCCCAACCCCTAACCCAGAAGCTATCTTAAAGTGATAACAACTTGAAACTTAAGGTTTATTTATCTTCAAGGGAATGTAACTGAGGATATAAACTGTTCTCAAGGGTAGCTTGCTTTGTGTAATGTCATAGTGTCAGTCAAGGCTGATTTTTTTAAAATTATCTTACGTTTTAATTTTTATTTTGCTGTCTTTCTCTCTTCTCCCTCTTTCCCTCCATCCCTTCCTCCTCTCTCTTTACCCTAGAGGTTTCACCTCTATACGTTATGGCTTCTTGTTTACTATTTCTATAAGACTCCTGAGTATATGAATGAATTGACCTTTGTTTCTTGTTCCTTTACTTTTCTTTTGCTCTTTTCCTTCTCTTTGTTAGTTTTGTCCTAAATTGATGCTTAAGTGTTTATTTTACCTTATATTTCTTTATTTTATTTTATTATTATCATTTGGAAGTCTGTTAGTTTTCTAATGAGAGACTGAATAGGGGTAGATCAAATTGGGGGCAGTCTGTGAGAAGTAGAAAGAAGGGAAATAATAATCATGGTATATTACATGAAAAAAATTATCTTCAATAAAATGGGTAAAAGGAGACCATAAAAGGGTCATATTGGCAGACAAGGACAGAATGCAGACAAAAGAAAATATTGATCATGAAAGAGGATATAAGCATAATCTATTTTCTATATTCAATTTTATTACTTTTTTATTCTTTTTTGTATTAGTAAGTACATAAAAGTGTAGTTGATAATGAAATTAAAAAATTCTAAGAGACAATCCATGGCTTATCAATGACCATTCTAACTGTATGGCTTGACATTGAGATCAAGTTTGACCTAGCTGTGTGATGGTCTTACCTGTGGGTTTTCAACAACAAAGTGATTTTAAAATTTATAATTTCTAAAATTGATAGAATATGAGTAATACCCGCTGAGAGAAACAATTAACAAATGAGACCTCTTGAAACTGAAAAGCTTCTGTGAAGCAAAGGACACGGTCAACAAGACAGAATGACAGCCTAGAGAATGGAAAAAGATCTTCACTAACCCCAAATCATAAAGAAGTCTGATCTCCAAAATATACAAGGAACTCAAGAAATTGATTATCAAAAGAACAAATAATCCAATAAAAATATGGAGTACAGACCTAAACAGAGAACTCTCAACAAGGAATCTAAAATGGCTAAAAGACACTTAAGGAATTGTTCAACATCCTTAGTCATCAGAGAAATGCAAATCAAAACAACTCTGAGATTCCATCTTACACCTGTAAGAATGGCCAAGATCAAAAACACTGATGACAACTTATGTTGGAGAGGTTGTAGTGTAAAGGGAACACTCTTGCATTGCTGGTGAGAATGCAAGCTGGAACAGTTACTTTGGATGTCAGTGTGGCAATTTCTCAGAAAATTAGGAAACAACCTACCTCAAGACCCAGTAATACCATTTTAGTGTATATATCCAAAGGATGCTCAATCGTGCCACAAGGACAGATGATCAGCTATGTTCATTGCAGCATTGTTTGTCATAGTTAGAGTCTGAAAACAACCTAAATGCCCCTTGACTAAAGAAGGGATAAGGAAAATGTGGTATATTTACACAATGGAATAATACATAGCAAAACACACACACATCATCTTGAAATTTGCAGACAAATGGGAGCTAGAAAATATCATTTTGAGTGCGGTAACTAAGACCCAGAAAGACAGTTATCACATGTACTGACTCATAAGTGGCTTTTAAACTATAAAGCAAAGAAAACCAGCCCACAAATCACAATCCCGGAAAACCTAGGCAACAATGAGGACCCTAAGAGTGACATACATACATCTAATCTACATGGGTAGTAGAAAAAGACAAGATCTCTTGAGTAAATTGGGAGCATGGGGACCTTAGGAGAGGGTTGAAGGGGAGGGGAGGGCAGGGAAGAAAGCTCAATAAAAATCAATAAAAAACAACAAAAAAAAGAGAAAAAAGATGAAAAAACTTAAATAAATAAATAAATGGCAAAAAAAAGAAAAAGAATGTGAGTCATACCAATGTTCTAGTGCAGGAATTTATGTTGGGTGTGACTTCATTTGTCTTACAATTACTTGTGTGCAAATGCCAAATTGAATTCACTCCAGCCTTTTAAACTAAGATGTAGAATTTTAGGAACTGGCATAAATTTTCTATGCCAAGCATCTCTTTGTAAACAGGTAAGAAAACAGAGAAATGTACAAAATAAGTTAACACTTAATAATTTAGATTATCAGTTTAATATGATTAGAAAATTAAAGAGTAAATCACATTCTTCCTTTGGTATATGTCTGCTTTCCTCACGAAATTAAACATTTCTTCAGTGTCTTTCTTTATTTGCATAAATAATGCGTTTCTCTTCTCATATGTAACACGTTAAATGAAGATCTCCAGACTAGAGATAAATAGATGAAAAATGATCTTTAAGACCTCAGAGTTCTTATATAAGCAAATGATAACTGACATTTTCATGCTGCTAAGGAAAATTGCACTGCAAGCAATAAAAATCTTGTTTGAATTAAAGATGATGGGTTACACAATTTTTTATTAAGCTCATGTTTCATCTATGTTCAGAAAACAAGATTTATGTCAGATCCCTGGGCCTGAATCAAGTTGTCCTAATTAAGTGCAAAATAAGATTAAAGTGTATAATAAATAACATTTGCCCTTGCCTTTCCTAATCTGTGATTGCAAAAGAATATATTTGATATATTCCTACTTTAATTTATTCTTCCAATAAATATGAAGAGGATGGAAAATATTGCTATGCTTTCTTTTTACTTAACATGGAGCTAAATTAGTGCAACTAATGGCAGTTGAGAAAGAAATTGCCAAGTACGTGTACTGAAAAGAAGATTCGAAATAGAGTTTACATCATGAGAAACAGTGATAATCCCTAGCCACTGAATACCAGAGAGTAAGTTAAATTCCTTGCTCTTATGACACCTCGTATTTTCTTTCCAAGATAGCAAATTCATGAATGATTGTATCATTCATTTATTACTTCAAAGAGATTGTTAGATGGACTATAGAGTCTGTAATTGGAAAAATACAGAAAACCATTTTCCCACCATTTTTGTTATGAAAGCAATATACATCAGGGAAGTATATATTATAAATTGGATCTATTATCATAGTGGGGTTTATGATTTGCAGTTCAACTCTTTCTCAGAGGTGGAGGGTAGCAACAATTTCCACTGCAAGTCAGCCAAGTGACTATGTAACGAACTAGCAGTGCTCTGCAGTGTAATGATTCGGAATGCTATAGCACGTAGCATGCTGACTTATTAGAAAATAAACCCACTAAAAACGTAGAGAATCTGAAAAAATAAAGAAGTTCCATATGGTATCCATAGTCATAGGGCAATTATAGTTCAGGCAGTTAATATACCAAATACATAACATCACTCCTTTCCTAGGTGTATAAAAAACAAATAGAATCACACTTAACCATCTTTCAAGTTTATAATGCAATATACAATCAACTATCGTAGTCATATTGTACATAGTAACTCTAATTTCATTTTCCCTGGCAGATGAGAAGTCCACCTTCTTTGAAACCCTCATCGCGGTAGATACTGCTTCCCTTTTGTTCCTAGTTGATCTGTTTGTTTTGCTTTGTTTGATCTCCATGTTACTGAGTTCATGTGGCAGTTTTCATTTATTTATTTTGGCTTCTTTTATGTAACATCATATCCTCTTGATTTCTTTGGTGCTGTTAAAAATAACCTAAATGACCTTTGGCCATAGAATTAATAAGGAAAATGTGGTACATTTACACATTGGAGTACTACACAACAGAAAAAAATAACAACATCTTGAATTTTAAAGGCTATTGGATGGAGCTGGAAAATATCATATTGAATGAGGTAAACCAGACCCAGAAAGACAGTTATCACATGTACTCATAAGTGGTTTTGAAACATGAAGCAAAGAAAACTAGCCCAAATATAACAATCCCAGAGAAACTAGACAACAATGAGGACCCTAAGAAAGACAAACATAGATTTAATCTACATGAGTAGGAGAAATAGACAAGATCTATTGGGATCTTGGGAGCATGGGGGCCTTAGGAGAGGGCTGAAGGGCAGGGGAGGGGCAGGGAGTGGAGCAGAGAAAATTGTAGAGCTCAATAAAAATCAATGTAAAAAAAAAAAACAGTCAGCCATCTCTCCAGTCCTAGGACTGGAGAACTTGTGTGCAACAGAGTGCGTATTATCCACTATATTAAATGGGCTCTACATTATAACCATCTCTAAAATATATGATTTGACTCCTTCAGATGTCATATCAAATTAGAATGTCTAGAGTAATTTGAAGATGCTGTAGCATGGTTCTCCATTCTGTGTCTCCATATCTTTATGAAGAATGAAATTCATACTCTTCAAAATAGCATGGTCAACTGATGCTATTTATGGGGCAGGTGTGACATTCAGCTTTGTTCTGTCAAAACGAGGCACAAAGAAACTTATGAAATATTATGTAATGTTGTTCTCAATAAAATGGTTTCTTTTTTTTGTTATGAAAAAATAAGATCTTCTTGAAGATTGAAACATTCTGATAATTTATGTGCTTTTATGTCTCCCACTTCCTCACTTGTTTATTATTGTTGGGCTGCTCCTGAATCACTGCCACATCTCAGCTATTATAAAACAAAAATGCTTCAATGAACACACACCTTTCTGGGGTTCTGATGTAATTCATTCAGATAGTATGTAAACCAGGAGACAATCCTAGAGCACATAGCTGATTTCTAAGTTTTAAAGGACCTCTCTATCAATTTTCCTTATACTTCTATCAGTATTTTCCAACAGTGTGTAAGGATTCCATATCCTTCCCATTTTAGCCAAAGTTTGTTACTTTATATTTTCTGGGTAGTGGATATCATCATAGCCATAAAATATCTTATCAAGCTTTGAGTTACACATCTCTGATAATTAGTCAGGTGGAAAAGGCTTATTAGAATCATTTTAAGGAGTGTTTTCATATACAGAACTTTAGTCATATAATGGTCAACAAAAGTTACCATTAGTTAGCCACTCTTGAGCTCATCTTTTTCTAATTCCTATTTCATGAGAAATATAGCTACGGTATTTAAATTTCCCTTCTCATCAAATACAGATTCAGATTTGTGTCTTCCCTAAGGAAATATAGATGAAAGATGTATTCAAAATGATGTTAGAAACTGGATTAAAACTTCTGCATTGCTCATAAATATTACATGAAAATGTATCAGCATATATATTAAAGTGTTTTTCAGCATTTATTTTTGTTGCACTGTGTACGTGTGTGTTAGAGAATGTGTATACATGTGTATAAGCTTACACTATACAGTGCATGTGCTGAAGTCAGAGAAAGCTTTTGTATGCCAGTTCTCTTCTCCCATGCAGGGCTTGGGAATAGCACTCAGTTCATCATGCTTGCGAGTATGAACTGAGCTGAGCCACCTTCCAGCTCAGAAGGTTAGTTAGTTTAAAACAAATTTTTGATTATTATATTGTGATTCATTGTCTTAGTAATTAATTAAAAGATAGGCTCCATTTGTAATAATCCATTTTATAAATATGAAATTCTGTCATTTTATCCAGAGAGTTGAAGATGATATATTTTAAGCTGTAAATTGGACATCTTCATGAAAATTCTCTATGCGACTTTTTTCATCTTTTATCTTTTTTATTATAGTACAGAATAAAAAGACAAAAGCACGGTGATGATTTATCACCAATGTGAGAATGACCCAGTAACTAAAACACTGTAATAAAATAGGTGAGGAAGCTTAAGACCCAGCTGCATAGTAATAAAGATAAAATAAGTAGGCTTATGAAATCTAAAAGCTATCTATTTTAATAAGCAATAGATGGTGACAATTGATGAGGAAGATTGAAGTACATATAGACAATTAATCACAAACTTGACTAACAAATAGGCTCACACAGCAATAAAGGAAGTTTACAGTGGAATAAAATTATGAAAATTGTTTTGATTCTATGTTAACAACACATCAGTTGCCCTGGAGTGCTTTTCCTGAGGATATGTTTGAGTGTCCAAACATGCAATACCATCAAATAAGCTATTAATTTGGAAACATATTAGTATTCATTTTATTTATCTTGCCCAAACATTTTGTTTGGTATATTTTTGGTTAAAAACACATTAGTTCTATAAGTTTTTAAGTTTTCAAACATGTTTACTTGAAACGTTGTATTTGTGTTTATTTAAGTGCATTAGTAATAAACTTGGAGTACTCACAATGTTTTTGTGTCACATTAAGGACAGCATTAGGGAGAGTAAATGGGATCTATATTTGCTATGCTAAATTCATTCAAATTCATAACTGCAGTGGATCCCAGATGGTTCTGAAAGCACACTCCTTTGCTTCTTCTCACAGTGTCATGAATCCTTGGTGCCGATCACATTTTTTTGTATGTTTATGCTATTAAATCAGAAAAATGCTGCCTATTGCACTTATAAATTCCTGGGATTAACTGCCCAACATTTTTTACTCTTATACAAGTTGATCCTCACGTATTTAAAAATCTTCAAGAGTCCATTGTGAATTTTAAACTGAAAAACGAGTAAAGGTCAGCATTGCAGTAATCGTGACCCCATCTCATATGCACACTAACTACTGGGCTGGCCATCTACCCTTATAGTGAAAATCATAGGTTCCCACACGAAAGTATCAGCAATAGGAAACAGCATAAATCCAAGAGCTCTCAGCTCAGCCATCCCAACGATCCAAACTAAGGAATATGCACGGTCAGTATTACCTATGAATAGCATAGTATAAACGTTTTAAACTCCATGGTGATGCTAGGCAGTAGTCATAGTGAGATTTTTGTTGCTCACACAAGATGTCCTATGTGTGCATATTGTTAATGTAGAAACAATTAGCAAATTGTTTCAAATAAGTGTGAAAACACTTTAGAAAGAGTAATCCCATAAATGTTCTTGTCCAGTCACTCTGAACTCCAAGTGGCCTCCTGGCATCAACACCACAGGAATGTTTCCTTGAGTGAGAACTTGTGGAAACTCCAGAGGTGAGCGAACTAGAGAGTAATACATGGACATTCATCTGCTCTCTCAGGTCAATGTCAGAATTAATAGTCCTGTGAAGCGTTTTCCATCTGCTTTTGTAAAAACAACTATTAACTTGAATATGTACACTGTCAAAAGGAACTACAGTTAAGCTTTGTATGAATGAGGAATTTAAATAGGCGTGGCAGTTCATTAAATATGAAACTGACTGAAATACTTTGAATGTATAGAATCCATTGCTAAAAATGTCTTCTTAGTACTATATCTTGATGATATGAATTTAAAAAAAAACTGAGATATATTACCCTCAAATATTTTGCTCATGAAAATGACTTAATCTTCCCAAGCAGGAAATAGTGAGACTCATCTCATATATCCTGAAGGTGGGACAATTCTTCTACCTTGTGCATATGTCCCCAGCTGCTAGTAGTTTGACAGTTCATACAGATCCACGGTGCTATGAAGTGTGAATGTAAATCCATGGGTATGATTCTAGGAAAAAATGGTCAAAGTTTCTGATAAAGAGTCAAAACAGAACATACCCTTGCATGCAACCCCACTTCTGAGCAGAGTATCTACCATTTTGTATGAGAACTCACTCTTTATCTAAACCGCCTCTGTCCATACACAGCATTGCAAATGTCTGGTTTGGTAGTCTGGGGAAGACCTCAGCATCATACTTAGAATTGTATGCCTCTAAAATAATACACTTTGTAATAACTCCAAAATTTCCACAACAGAAATTTCCATTTAAAAAAGTCCCTTTAGTTCACTTTTTCCCCCTTCTTTTATCATTATCTCAACCTTTTTTTCTCTCTTTTTCAACAAAATTAGATGGACTCACAAATTTATCTAGTAATGTTTTTTAATTAATTTCTTGGGGATGACTGTATTCATAGACCTGAAAATCTCAAACCCATTATAATAAAGATTCTTAGGGAGAAGAAGAGGTTGTATAAAATCAATTTAAACAAGATTCATCACGTGGTAAAAGGATTGTGAAGTTGTCAAATACCAAGTTCTTAAGACCAAAGAACTCAAGGCAGTGGTTCTCAGCCTTCCTAATGCTGTAAACCTTTAATATAGTTCCTCATGCTGTGCTTACCCCAATCATAAAATTATTTCATTGCTGATTCATAAGTATAATTTTGCTGATTCATAAGTATAATTTTGCTGATTCATAAGTATAATTTTGCTGCTCTTATGGATTGTAATGTGCATATTTGGTATGGAACTGTAAAGGCGTTGTGACCCAGAGACTGAGAAGTGCTCCCTTAAAGGGAAAGTAACTGCTTTCTCTAGTCTAGAGTTTCACTCAATAAATTTTCGTTCACTAAGTCTCCCCAAAATAAGGATCCAAAAGGAGTAAAACCATTTAAAATCATTATTTTATGCAAAAGTACTTTGATTGTGTTATAAAAAGGCAGATCACAGTTAAATTTCCTCTAGAATGTAAAATGTACATTATAAGTAAAATTATGATTGAGTGTCGCTTCCGACATTCCTAGGAGACACGACCTCACCAACATAACTGCCCAAACTTGAGCTAAACAAGAATGAAACCAATGGACTTAATAGCGTGGACAGGGAAAGTGCATTGAGTGTTCCATCCTACATAAAAAAACTACAAGCAACTGAGGAAAGCTGAAACAGTGAGGTGTACTTCCCCAAGAAAGAGCACACCAACTCCTTATCCAATACCAAATGATCATCCCTGAAAACATACCTACAAGTGATATTATATGACTCAAAGGTTAAATTTATGGAAAAAAATACATGCATGCAATAACAATTAGTAAAGAAAGAGGCCATGAATTTTAAGAAAAATGGGGAAGGGTACATGGCAGAGTTTAGAGACAGGGAAACCAAAAGAGGAAGGGTAATTATTTTATAATCTCAATAATTAAAGAAAATGAATTAATTAAAATTTAAAAAGTAATGTCACTTAAGAGAACTCTGTATGTGTTTATAACTGATAACAAACATCAAATAGACAGTACATTTTTCTTGGGTATTTAAAATTAAAAATTCATACCTATACCACAGTCTTCAGGCATAAACATTTTTGAGGCAGTAAATAAAATTATGTTATTATTTTGGATTTGTTTTATGTTGGCTAACTACTTCTGGTAATGGGACCTACCTTGTAGAGTGATTGATGTACCCAGTCATACACCACTTGGGGAAAAAAATGAAAAACAAGAACTATTTTCTCTTCTATACCATGTATTAATCACAAATAGTTTCTCAGTTTGGGGTAGGACTTTGTGTTCACTTCCCCATCTTAGTCTTGTTTTGAATATGTGCAGTTCTTTTGCATGCTGACACAGTCTCTATGCATTTACAAATATATCAGTCCTGCTATATCTGGAAGAGTTGATTCCCTGGAGATTTCTACCACCTCTGGCTCATTCCATCTTTTCAACTCCTCTCCCAACTACATCCTGAGCCTTGAGGGAGGGATTTGATAAAGACATCACACATAGGACTAATAACACTGTCTCTAACAGTTGGACTCTGTACATTCTCCTGTTATGAGTGTCTGTGTTAATTCCTACATACTGAAAGAGGAATCCTGTATATTAATAGGATGATTGCTGAGGGAAGCACTGATCTACGGGGATAGCAGAATGTCAGCAGGAGTCATTTATTGCTATGTTCATTTAATAGAATAATATCATTTGACTTTCCCCTAGGCCCATGGCCTATCTAGGATTAGTTCTTGACCATCCAATGTCAGGCATGAGTTCTGTCTTGGGGAGTGAGAAGCATATCTAATCATAGAGTACTGAATACCCCTACAACATTTGTGACACTATTATATGAGTACATCTTGTAGGCAGATAATTGTAGATCCCAGGTTTGTAGCTGGAATAGATTCCCTTTCTCCTCTGGTAGTGTGCAGAATGCCTTACAGGATCATGAATATTAGTTTGGAGAGGCACAGGTTCTAGGAGGGCATCAGCTTGACAAGTTCTCCATGTTCAATGAGATATGCTAGGGGTTCTCTTTAGCAATAGGGCTTTATTATCAGTTTGTAGAGAAAAACCAATAGCCTGAGAATTGGGGGTTTACCATGGAGTCCATGGGGCAAACAAATCAATTAGATGAAATCCATTCTTGCCTTAGATGTTTCATTTAGTGATGTTGAAACGTGGCTTCTCCCTGGTGATTTGGTGAATTCCTTTTGATTTCTTTCATATACATATATATTTTCCAAAGCTATTACCACAGTATGTTTCAAAGTGACCCTTTAAATTATCATTAGTGTTTGTTGTCTTTTTCCTTATTTCTCATATCCCCATTTAATCCTCCTGCTCTAGGCTGCGCATGTCTCTCCATAACAATATATTCTATTTTACTCTCTTGAAAGAGATTCCACTCTCCCCTAGTCTTCATACCTAACCTCTGTAGTAATGTGGATTGTAGCATACCTGTTGAAGGCTTAAATTCTAAAATCCACATAAAAAAGAATACATACCACATTTGTCACATTGGTTCTGAGTAAATACACTCAAAATTAGTTTTTTTCTAGCTCTATCCATTTACCTGACAACTCATAATTTTATTTTTTAACAGTTGTCTAATATTTCATTGTAAAAATTTATCACATTTTCATTACCCATTTATCAGTTGATGGACACCTGTACTGTTAAAATTTTCTGACCATTAAAACTAAAGCAGTCCAGGAAATGTAATCCAGGAATGGTAGCACATGCATTTAATCCTAGAACTTAACAGGCAGTGGCAGATAGATCCATGTGAGTTCAAGGCTCTTCCAGTTAACAATGTGAGATCCAGGACAGTCAGGACTACAAAAAGAGATCCAGTATCCAAAAAAAAAAAAAAAAAAACCGCAAAATAATTAAATAAAGAGAAAGCAGCAATGAACATAAATTAGTAAATATCTCTGTTATAAGGCAGAGAGATATCTGAGTAGAGTGGTATGGTTGGATCATGTGGTAGATCAATTTTCAGCTTTTTGCAAAACTTCCATACTGATGGAAGAGGCAGCATGCATTTGGACCCCCACCAGCAATGGCTGAGTATTCTCTCTCTCCACATTTTTATTAGCAGTAGCTGCCATTTGTTTTATTGATTTTTCCATTCTGAGTGGGGGCAGTTATAATCAAAGAGTAGATTTAATTTGCATTTACCTGATTACTAAGGATGTTAAACTTTTTTTTAAAGGAGCACTCAGTCATTTATGTTTCATCTTTTGAGATCTCGCTGCATAATTCTGTACCTCATAGTTAATTGGGTTATTTGTGTTCTTGATGTTCAATTTTATTTAGTTCTTTACAGATTTTAGATGTTAGATATTAACCCTTTATTCTCTTTATAATTAGTAAAGATTTGTTTTCCCATTCTCTAAGCTACCACTTTGGCCAAATGATAGTACCCTTTCCAGTAAAGAATTTTTGCTTCATGGGGCTCCATCTATTGACTGCTTGACTTAATGCCGATGTTACTGGTGTTCAGAAGGTCCTTTCCTGCTCTAATGAGTTCAATAGTATTCCCTACTTTCATTTCAATCAGATTCAGGTGCTCTTATGTTAAGGTCCTTGAACCACTTGTAGTTGTGTTTTATGTAGACTGGTAGATATCAACTTATTTCATTCTGTAACAGAACTAACAGTCAGTCCAAAGAGGCCAGAACACAAGACTCTAATGAAGATCCAGGTCACTTACTGAGTCTCAGCTAGTGGGCAGTTGTTCGTACTCAGCAGAGAGTGGGGTTCTGATGGTCAGTGAGGAGGAACCACAAAGAAACAGGTATGGTGTTGAAGGAAAGGGCAAAAGTGGGAGGTGGGAAGAACTAGGAAGATTCTGTGTCAGCACAAGAGAAGCCATTGATAATGGCACTGGGATTTGATTCTACTGCATGTACTGGCTTTTTGAGATCCTAGTCTGTTTGGATGCACACTTTCCTAGGCCTGGATGTAGCGGGGAGGGCCTTGGACTTCCCATAGGGCAGGGTACCCTGCCCTCTCTTAGGACTGGAAGAGGAGTAGGGGGAGTGGGGGAGTGGGAGGGAAATGGGAGGAGGGGAGGAGGTGGAAATTTTGAATGGTATTTACAAAGCAAAAAAATTAATAAAAAAAGAAGAAAAGGCTTACCTTGTGCAAGAATATGGAGTAGAGAGGCACAGCTTGTTGTTGGGGTAATAGTTGAGTGAATTGGCGAATACTCAGGGAGTTGTAGTTTGATTACAGTTTTATAAGTGTGTCTCCTTATTTTGTGTTGAGACAGATTTCAGATCATATTTTAATAATTCTTCATTCATTTCTTGACACATAGGTAAGCAATCCAATACAAGTACACAATATACAGGCCCTCATGTTCATATTGAAAGCTTCACATTGAATTACATATTCTTTGAGTAAAGGTGAAGAAAGAAAGATAAGACTACCAAACACAGAGGGAGAACATATGGGAAGAAGTTATTATAATTCTAAATTTAATGTGGAGAATGATGAGATGTAGACTAACAGATTTCAACTGTGGATCCTCTTGCAGAAATCAATGAATAATAAATGACAATCAAGTTGATTAATCATAAAAAAAAGAACTTCAGAATTATTAATAAATTTAGATGTTACTATTTAATAATTAATCAGAGAAATATCATAAAATATGTAAAAAATACTTTGGCGAATGTAAATGCCTTTTTCTGAAGAAAAAAATTAACTTCATAATAATTATCCACATTGCTGATAAGTACCACAAAGTGAGCAGGGATACTGGTTTCAACTATAGTAACATTAGCTACATCTCTACTAAACTAGTATAAGAACAAATGCAATCTCAAAGACAAAAAAGAGAAAGACGTTAGTTCATGTGGCATTGTAAGACTGGGCACTTTCTTTGCCAGTAAGTGCTTGCTTTGACAGTACCACACTAGACAGTGTTGTCACAGGTAAATGGTTTTCAAAATCTGTTCTCCATGACATTATTATGGAAGATGTTAAGATAAAAACCACTCCATAAAGCAGAATAACTTAATTTTTACAAGAATTTCTTTTCCTTTGAAGTCTGTCTTGTTGGTTGTCCAGCTCAACTCTTTAAAATCTATCTCCCAGTCATGTTGGATTCAGAGCTTCTTCAGTACCAGGATTGAGCAACTGATAAATGAGGATGAATCATAATCATATAATACACATGAGAATGATACATATTTATTAACCGAAGGTAAACTGTTTAGAGAATGGAACTAAAGCATATGTCTAAATAAATATACACTTATTGTTTGATGATTGTTAAAGTTTTATTTCGGTTGCTACGATAAAACCCTTTGACTCAAGAGTTATTTGACTTTTAATTCCAGGTCACTATAGTTCATTAAAGGAAATCAAAGCAAACATTTAAGAATGAATAGGATGCAAAATCAAAGAAGAATGCTTCTTCCTGACTACATCAAGCCCAGCTTGCTTTATCATGCATTCCAGGACTATTATTCTAGAAGGGGATGTTACTGTCAGACCAAAAACCTAAAACCCTCTTTTGCAAGGACAGGGGTTCTTTTCACAGTTAAGACAGTTAGGAATAAGTTCCTGTTTTTCCTATGTTTGCTTGACCTATCTGCACTTGATATGATCACATGATGAACAGGAAGTTCATGGGCAGGAAATGCATTAGGAGGTATACTTCTGATCGAATGTATGTGGGAAGTATGTAGTCAGGAAATATGATACGATACATGTTTATCGCTGTCTTAACTTGACGGGAGATGGCAAGAATTGTGGACTTTGCCTTCATAAGACTAACAAACATGACTTATGGCCATTTCCTAGAAACCCAGAGATGGGCCTGGCCAGAGTCTCTCAACCTGACTAGTATTTAATTTAAAGTTGTTTCAAATTTGGCTCGAAGTTGAGGAACCGGTTCTTTTCTCATGAATCTCAGGTTATCACTACCCACAGTGTTCGGAGGCTCACACTTTCCTTTAGACGAGCATGGCAACCCCACACCATCCTGTATATTGTGTACTTGTATTGGATTGCTTACCTACGTGTCAAGAAATGAATGAAGAATTATTAAAATATGATCTGAAATCTGTCTCAACACAAAATAAAGAGACACACTTATAAAACTGTAATCAAACTACAACTCCCTGAGTATTCGCCAATTCACTCAACTATTACCCCAACAACAAGCCGTGCCTCTCTACTTGGATGATAAAATTTATTGCTTATACTCAGTTACACCCTTTTCCCCCAATTGATTCTAGACATTGTCAAGTTGACAGTTAGTGGTTGTCAAGACAATAATATGAAATAAAGTTTTGTTTCTAGATATATTAAAAGGTAGTACAAAATTAAAATTATGAACTGATAAGTTGGTGACTATTGACAATGACAGTGTGTGTCAAAAGACAGCTATTCCAAATAAACCAAAGATGGTATAAGAAAAATACAGAGTGTTTCATGGTAAAAAAAACAAAACAAAACAAAACAAAAAAACTATACATTAAAATTTAGTATTTACTCAGGAGATCTTATCTTTTTCTACTTCACATGTAGATTAGATCTATGTATGTCTCTCTTAGGGTCCCCATTGTTGTCTAAGTTCTCTGGTATTGTGATTTGTGGGCTGGTTTTCTTTGCTTTAAATTGGGAGCATGGGGACCTTGGGGGAGGGTTAAAGGGGAAGGGAGAGCCAAGGAGGGGAGCAGAGAAAAATGTAGAGCTCAATAAAAATCAATTTTAAAAAGTTAAAAAATAGTATTTATAATAGAAGGTTTTGGGGAAAACAAGTTTCCTGAGTACTTAGTATCACTGAGAAAATAATGAAAAAAACTGATACAGATGGAATTGGCAGGGTAGTTTTATTATAAGTTTGAGAAAAAAAATGTAACAAGACAGAAGAGCAGTAAGTCTTGGCAGATGCCAGGACAAAAGAGATAGAGAAGAGAAAGAGGGAATCTTGGGCCCTTTGGATATCAGCAAGTTCTTCTGTCACAGAAGACGATGCAGTAGCTTCTGAAAAAAGGATTGAGAAAGCCAAGATGCCAAAGAAAGGATGCTTGGGACTAGTTCACAAAGAGAAAGAGATAGAGAAAAAGAAGGAAAGCTACAGTTTAAAAGAAAGTGGAATAATCCTCAATATTAAAGACAAACTGAAATTAAATGGGTAGGCTTAGAATGTATAATATTAAAATAAAAGTCACAGTCTTGGAAAATCAAGCACGTGTATGTATGTATGTATGTATGTTTTCTCTCACATGTAGAAATTTGACACTGAAAGTATACAACTTCATGTGATGCTCCATGGATCCAATTCTGAATGCCCATTCTAACTGTAGAAAGTCTGTTAAGTATACAATTTCTGTGTCTGGCTAATTTGGTGTATGACATTTTTATTTATTTGAAAGATTTTATAATAAACCTTATTTATTTATTTTTACATGGTGCAGTTTTGGCAATGCTGCATGGTGGAGGTTTGAACTATCTTCCATGAGGGATGAGCTTCTGAAAAATGAAATTATCTTATGCTATTAGGGAGACAACTAGGCCTTTCTTCTTAAAAAGACTTTGCATAGATGTGATTTACTCTTGGGTGAGTGAGTGCAAAGATTATCGACAGGCCCAGATCTTAACTCTTAAAAGGTAGAGATAATAATATTTAGTAATGTTCTATTTCACTACCCAGGACCTGAGGTAGAACCTTGATTTTATTCTTTGGTTCAGGAAAAAAAAATAGTTTTGCCTTAATGAGCCTCAATAATTCCTAGGGAAATTCCCGCATATTTATGTTAGGATTCTCCTTGTTACCTAGTTTCTCTGGAGTTGTAGTAAATTGTTCTTATTGGGGCTGAGAAAATGTCTTATGGGTAAAATGCTTGCCACACAATCAGGAGCATCTATATTTGGATCTCCTGTACCCATCTAAAAACCCAGAAACGGCAGTGTGCACTCGGAATCCTAAAAGTGGAGAGGCTGACACAAGAGCTATCTATAAGACTTAGAAACTGTCCAGCTAATTGACAATCCTTGTGCTCAGTGAGAGACTCTGTCCGCCAAAAAACATGGTGAAGAGTGATTTAAGACACCTGACAATTTACTTCTGGCCTCCCACTCACTACCACAAAGAATGCTCATCTTACCCCTCACACACATGTAACACATATGCATATTTCAATTATAAAAACCCCAACATCTCTTGACAAAGAAATAATATCGATTTAGCATCATAATATATTGAAATAAGTATTTTTAAATCATATTAATAGGAAGTTATGCAAGAACATATTTACTAAGAATACTGTAACATCAAATATCATATCTTTGAAATAAAACACTCCTTTAATTATCATGAGTAAATAATAAAATTTATAAATTAAAAAATCACTAATAAACACCTTAATTACATGTTTAATAAGACTATAGTGAAGAACCGGTATAAAGAACAAATGGTAATGATTGTGTAAATATATCAGGGGAAAGCTTGGCAACACATTGATGGTCCTGGATTTGATCTCACACACTAAAGAAAAGGAAAGAAATAAAAATAAGAAGAGAATCTTGAGCACACAGATTTTATGATATTAAAATTTTACCTCATCATTGATATTTCTAATCAAACTCTCAACACAGGTGATTATTGTCAGGTCTAAAGGAAACTCTATTTCCTGAAACTCAGTGAGAGAAAAGCCACCATTCCTCAAGACCTCGTGCTCCTAGTTCAGTTTCCCTCTACCAAAAGAGAAAATCGCCCTTCTCACTGGCAAAAAGAATGGATGGCTATTTTTGGTGCCTATTAGGATACCAAAGTGCATGCTGGCTCCAGTTTCCCTCAGTATCATAGGTACCTGTTACACTTTTCAGAGTCCATGGTGCTATCTGCGCCCTTCTGTCTTCCCCACTACCATAAATTTCCTCCAGGGTAAAAGCTTCCTTCCCCTAGCTACTCATTCTGTATAATCCTGCTCCTTCAGATCTGCTCCCCTCCCCTCTTTCTGTCCCATCTTTTGCCCACATTCTCTTAACTCTCTGCCTCCCCTACCTCTCTCACTTCTCTCTCTACTTCACTAATGCTTTTCTCATGGCCATGCTTAGTCTACTAATTTCTCTGCCTGCTTGGGACTCTTCCAGATGTCTCAAATGTTTTCTCCATCATATCTTCAATGAAAACTTTCCTATTAGTCATACCTTGGAACAGTCATGTCAGGAGTACAATTATGGTTGATCCATTAACAAGGTTAAAATACGGAACTGTGTATTTGAACTTCCCCTGTTATCCAAAACAGTATTTTTTTCTTCAGCAAGAATGTCAACTCTGATTTCAGAAATAGACAAGCATGATTACTTTATAGATCTTTCTTTTTGGGATGCATAATTTACACATTTGAAATCACTTAGTCTCCCTAAGCGCAATCATGCTCCTACTGGCTGCCTAATTCTCTATATAGATAAGAAAAATGCAAGGTGTTGGATAATCAATTTTTTGGGTAGGAGCATTGATGGATGCACATATGTGAGTGACCTAGTGAAATGACCTGTAATGCTGGCTGTGCTAATGCTTTTCCAGAAGCAAGTGCAGCTGACTGTCAGCTTACAGTGCTGATGGAAAATCTCAGAGGCAGTCTTTGTGTCTGGAAGGACTCTGTTCCCAGTTCCTTCTCCACACTGGGGAACTCACACTCTCAGCTGCAATCCCATTATCTGTCTGGAAATGTTTCAGCTTTTATAATTCTTCCCTGCTACTTTCATTCAACACTGAGCGAAGGCGTTGCTCTTTCTCTCTTTGCTTTTGAAGAATGGCTAAACCTTCTCTCGCCTGACTCCAGAGAAGATATTTCCTTCTCTAAGACACTGCCTGATAACCGTGGAGCAGATGTTTGGGTAAAAAGTTTAGCTCATGGTCACTCATTCTCACTGAGTGAATGTGCCCCTCCAAGCAAAGCTTCCTGCAAAACTAGTATGAAGAAGAAGAACTACTGTGAAGACCAGGAACGTGGAGCAAGTTTGTGCTCAGTCTCACATAGGAGTTGCTTCACTTTCCCTCTGCCTAAATAGTATACTGGTAATCTTACACACACAGTTGGTTTCTTTACAGAACACCAGTAAAAGATCCAGCTTTAATCATAAACAAAATGTTAGATGAATTGAGCTTTAGCTTCTAGGTAAGTTTCATAAAAGGAAAGATAATCACATAAAGCAGTCTGAATACAGTGTTGTGTTTGCCTAATGTTCATCTCCTTCATTGGCACTGAGAGAACAGCAAGCTATCGGGAGGTCTTCAGACACGCATGTGAACTCTAAGATCGATCCATTTGCAGCTGATTTTTATGTAAGGTGGGAGATGAGGATCCAGTTTCATTTTTCAACCTGTCAGCACCCAATTTTCAAAACACAAGCTGAAGGTATTTTTTTCTACCAGTGGGTATTTTTGCCACTTTTCTAAAAACAGAATCTGGTGCTTTTAATTGTGGGGGCTTAAATCTTGTCCATCTATTTCATTGTCCATGTATCTTTTTAGGTCAATATTGACAGTTTCCTACTGAAATACTGTACTTCCAAGGTGCCCTTGCACACTGCTGGAGTTCTCGCTGTCCCTACAAAGGCTGCAACCAGCCCTTACCTGTAGGACCTTCCTTCATCAACTTACGTGGCATGGGACATGTGGCCCATCCCACCACAGGAGTGATGTAGGACATGACCTTTTCACAGCGTTTCCACCAATAAACTCAGTCCTGCCTAGAGGAAAGACTGGCCTCTGCTTTCTGTATTTTCTGTTTCCTTTAACCCACCTGTGATAATTTAACAAATGCCATGAAGTTTTTGCTACTATGGCTCTGCAATTTAGCTTGAAAGTGGAGTTTCCAGCATTATTGTTTTTGTTCTGAATTATCTGTCTATACCTTTTTGTGTTTTGTTATCATTGTTGCTGCTTTTGTAGTTCCACATAAAGTGCAAGGTTGTTTATTATTTGTTGGTTTGTTGGTTTGTCTGTTTTCTATTTCTGTAAAGAATGGAATAGGGATTTTTACTGGGATGAATTGAGTCTGTAATTTCTTCCTGTAGAATGGTTATTTTCAGATTACTCAGATGAAATCACACTTTATTGCTATCCACCTGATTTCCAGGTCATTGTTTGTTTCCCTTTCATAATGAACAAATTATGAATGAGTAAATTACACTTTTTAAAATAATATGCAGAAATTAAGTTATTTTCAAAATACTCCACAGTACCCTCCATCCCTTAATTACAAATAGCATACAACACTTAATAAACACAGACACATGTGTTTATATATTCATATAAGCACTGTGTCATTTATTTTTTGTATCTACTGTTATTCTCACCTTAATAACTTTTATATGCTTTGTGATAGCCTAATGATAACTAACATATTATTCACTGTACTTTAATACTGAAATGAATATTTCTACCTGTCATATCAGAAGAAGAAATTCTATTACCAAAGTCACAGCAATACTAATAGTTACTTTTGAAAACTTTTTATAACAATGTAATGCATGAAAATACTCTATGAGTTTAACGTTTGAAATACAAGAAAAAAGTAATATTTTAATTCTACTAGCATAGGTTAATTGTACAAAATGTTTCATATTATCATTTCATATATTTTTAAAATACACTTTAATCATAGTTCTTCTCCTGTTTCCTTCTCTTTTCCAAACTGTCTCCACCGCTTTTAGCCCTTTCTCTTCTCAAGTAGTTCTTGGTCTACTCCATCATTGTTCAAAGAAACTGAACAGATTATTCTCAAAGGAAAATTCTTTTCAACAAACACATGAAGAAAATATTCAACATTTTTACAAGTGAAGTATGTGCTAATAAAATAAAAAACAGTGCTAATATCCAATTCCACCCCAAGCAAAATGGCTATCATCAAGTTAAACAAAAGCAAAAGCAAAATACATAAGAGAGTAAATGTTGGTATGGATGCACAGAGGATGGAAGAGTAATCTTTTAACCAATTTTTGGAACTACTCATTATTTAAGACACTATAAGTTTCAGTATAGGGTTTACATAAAATTTCAAAGTAGAGGTATATACAGTATCAGTACTGGTAATAAAATGCAAAGATACATATCAGCTATAATGACACATATGAATACACACTACTGATTATAAAAAGCAAGTGATTGAATCATCCAATATTTTAATCTTTGAGTAAGTGTACACAATGTGGTGTATGTATATGTGTATGTGTTATTGTTTTCCTGTAAACACACATTCAACTGAGTACTGTTCAGCCACAGAAATGAACACATATCATTTGCAATAAAGTCAATAGACAGGACATCATATAAAGAGAAATGGCTATGTTCAGAAGGACAAATATTGCCAGTTTCCCTTTATGTGCAGAATCTAGAAATTATTTAAAATTTTAAGGGTTTCATTCTATCCATATTTTTAAGAATAGTGAAACATTTTCATTATAAAATTTCATTCAAACTAATTAGAAGCAAATCTGTGGAGCCCAGGTTTAATGGATAAATTCTCAAAACACTCTTGTACTTAAGGTTCAGTGAACATCTCTGATGAGGTGGCAGGAGATTACGATGAATAGATCAAGGATTTTCCTTCTAGAGTTAGTCTCTTATCTATGTCACAATCTGTGACATAAAGTCCCATAGAGTCTCACCAGAATGATGCTTAGACAGGAGCTGAACAAGAAGAAAAGCAATAGACATGACTGAGTGAACAGAGGAAAGACCACGAGGCCTCAGTCCTACACAAAGCACTACAGGCAACTAAGGAATGCTGACAGTGATAGAAATAATTTCCCCAGGGAAGAGCATACCTATTAATGATCCAAAACCAAATGGTTACACCTGATAATTTATATACAAGTAACATTATACTTATTAAATAGATTTGATTTAGAAACTTATATGTGTGTGCAGATACTTATGTTATTACATGCATATAATAACAATGAAAAAGAGAGGCAATGAATTTGAAAGAGAGCAAACATGGGAATATAGGAGAGTTAGAGGTAGGAAACATAAGAGAGAAATGATATAATTATATTAGAATTTCAAAAATAAATGAAATATTTTTAAAAAATTTTAAATTAACACAGAACGCCCCCAACCACCCACTCAATTTTCTCTGCTGGCAATATGTTGCCTAACCATAGTGAAGTATTCTAGCCACAATACTGACCTTGTTAAAATGATTAATCTTCATTAGACATTCACTATATGATAGTCTATTATCTTCTGTGAATGTGTTACTCCCACAGATGCACATAGAAACAACACTGGTCCCAATCATCATGCTCAAATTAACTAGATTAAGCTTTTTAAAATTTGTGTTCACAATCTTTTCCTCTGTAAAAGTGGGGTTCAAGGGATAAACCTTAGACATGGATAAGATAGGGTTTTTTATAGCTCAGGAGTAAGGGATTTTCAAGTAGGGTGTTTGGCAGGCTAATAGGCAGGGTTACAGAAGCAGATCATAAACCTTTTGAAACAAAGACATTACTTACAGAAACGGGCTGTACAGGAACATTTGTAATTAAGGCTACACGTGGATTATAGCCCATTCCTTGAGAAAAAGATTTAATCATAAACAGGAATGAATCCAGTCTGTTTTTACTGTAAGATGACTTTCAGGCCTAAAATGGAGGCCGACTATCTTATCACAGGTGCGACTGCTATCTTGTCTGTCACAACTGATGTGTTTAATGACCTTGTTTCTTTAAAGGCAAAGTGTAACCAGCAACACTCCGTAATAGAGACTGTTTGACTGGAAATCAAGTACCTTTGAAGTGATGTTATATATTTGTCCTGCTTTTATAACTAATGTAAATTTAGTTTTGAAGATAAAAATATAGTTATTATTCCTGATAAATTAAAACATATATGGAATTAGTAGATCACCATTCCATAACAGGTTTCAAAGTTTCTATCCTACTGAACTGCAGTCCAAACTCAGGCATAATGAAAGTCATTCTAGAACCCTCAAACTCCAAACAACAGTGTAAAAGATAGTGTCTTGAACAGATGCCTCTAGTGAAACACATTTAGATGCAAGAATGAAGCTGTATCTCAAACTACATAACAAACAACACACAAGATCCCACAGAATGAAAAGTTAAAAATGTCTACAGGAAAAAATTACAAGTTCACCTAGAATACAGAATAAAATCATTGCCTACAAGAGCTTACATCCTGAATATAAATGAGACTAAGATAAAGCAATAGGAAAAACCATTTCAGCCAATTCACAGATATGATTTTGAAATATCCAAGAACAATTTTGTCCAGATCCTAAAGTAATATGAATATCCTGAAGACAGGTAAAAAAAAATACCCCCTTTCCCTAGAAAGACTGGGCAATCACCTGGTGTCTCCAAAGTAACAGTTCTTTCTGTCTTCTCAAGAGACCACAGTTCTTCCTGGTGTGCAATGCTCCTTATGAGACTGAAACACTCAAATATTAAAAATAAAGATGAGGTCATGGTGCTTTTGAACATGAAGGCATTGGCATCCCAGTTACTTGCAATTTAATATCCAAAATACAAATTTTTAAACTTAATGCCTAAAGATACCTTGCAAGAATATTGTATAATTGTCTCAATTCAAAAAGAAATATAACTTGAGGCAAACCAGTATAAAATCTTAATAAGTTTTATATAGTTTCCCTTAATTTTTAGATTTTATCAAAGTATGAAGAAAAACAATTTATATAATCAAACAAGGATAATGTATAAAATATGAAATAATACCTTTCAATGTACATTCATGGTGAAGAGACATATAAAACAATCATTTCTTTAAGTACTACACATAGAAGAATGATGTGACCACCGCTGCTTCCACCATGTGTTATACAGATTATCCATTTCAACACCATAAGAAAGAAAACATTTCAGTGACTGAGAAATTGGAAAGAATGAGAAGAAACCACATGACAGATACTATCTTAGAGTGTTAGAGAAACATGAATGTGCACAGAGGAATATCCCTTGCTCTTCATTTTAAAGCAGAAGTGTGTTAAGCTACTGAAATGTTACTGCATTTAGTTACTATTCTGTTTCATTTTCTACAGGGTACTGATGATAGTGTATCTATTCTACCTGGAGGGAAATCAACCTAAATCATGAATAGAAAATTTAATCTGATTTTTAAAAAAATCAGAACAACCACATTAACATGTGCTGAGGCTCTGCATTCAGTCTACAATCTTAAGGAGAAAGTAGGTCACTTGAAGTATTAGTCCTAAAAATAGTATGCAGGAAGAAATCAAGCAGAGTGGCATATTTGCAGTGTGTTTTATTTAAGTTTAAAGTAGTGTGTGTGTGTGTGTGTGTGTGTGTGTTTGTGTGTGTGTACGTGTTTTAAAGTCAGAAATATAAAGCCATTTTTGAAATAATTTACAATGGCTAAATAATAAGGTATTTAATGGCACAATACAGTTAGATTACAAAAGGGGTGGGATCACAAATGTAATAACCATGTGATATGTGAGATTAAGCAATGTATAAAAATGCTAATCTAGTTAACCTGTATCTATATCCCCGGATAACATGCCCCCGGCCAGTGGATCACAACACTCCCCCAGAACCTGATTCTGCTGCATAAGAAGCCACATAACACCCATATCCCCAGGTAAGGCTTCTGATCTCTAATCACCAAGTCTAAAAGCCTCTCCCATCCTCATCACTCTATCCCAGTTCACATCTTCTATGGAAGTATCCTGTTCCATCAGAGGCCTTGCCAACATACAAAACCACAGAAGGTGCCTGCTCTAACAGAGGCCACACTGGTACCTAGAAACTGAGAGGACACCCCAGTTAGACCAGAGTCCACACAGGCTGCCTGGACACCCATCTTATAAATGATCAGAAAGAAAAATGATCACCTTTTTAGAGGATTAGAAAGTCTGGTAAAATCCAACACCCCTGCATGATAAAAGTCTTGGGGAGATAAAGGATACACAATATACAGCAAGTTGACAGCCAACATCAAATTAAATGGAGAGAAACTCAAAGCAATTTCACCAAAATCAGGAAAAGGACAAGGATGTCTGCTTTCTTCATGTTTATTCAATATAGTATTTGAAGTTCTAGTTGGAGCAATAGACATAAAGGAGATCAAGGGAATACATATTCAAAGGGAAGAAGCCAAAGTATTGTTATCCACACATGATATACAAAAGCTTCCCCAAAAATTCTACCAGGGAACTCTTACAGTCCATTAATACCTTTAGCGATGTGTTTGGATACAAGATTAACTGGAAAAAAAACAGTAGACTTCCTATATACAAATTGGGCTGAGAAGGAAATCAGGTCAACGTTTCATAATACCCACAAATATTGTAAAATCTCTTACGATAACTCTAACCAAGTAAGTAAGTGAAAGACCTATAGAACAACACTTCAAGATATCCCTTGCTCATGGACAGGAAGAATTAACATAGTAAAAATGACCATCTTACCAAAAAACAATCTACAGATTCAATGCATTTCCTATCAAGTTTCCACCATAATCATTTACAGATCTTGAAAGAGCAACATTCAACTTCATATAGTAAAACAAAAAGCCAGGAATGCTAAAATAATCTGTACAGTAAAAGAACTTCCAGAGGTCTCACCATCCCTGATTTCAAGCTATAGTGGTAAAAAAAAAAAACTATAAGGTGTTGCATAAAACAGACAGATTAATCAATGGTTTTGAATCAAACCCATATGTAAAATCATACACCTACGGACCCTTGATTTTTGATAAAGAAGTCATTAATATGCAATAAGAAAAAGAGCATTTTCAACAAATGGTGCTGGTCTATTTGCATGCTGACATGTAGAAGAATGCAAAAGATCCATATCTATCACCCTACACAAAACTCAACGCCAAGTGAATCAAGGACTTCAATATAAAACCAGATACACTTACCCTGAAAGAAGAAAAAGTAAATACCATTGAACACATTGGCACAGAAGACAACTTCCTGAATAGAACGCCAAAATGTAGATATTAAGATTGACAATTAATAAATGAACCTCATGGAACTGAAAAGCTTCTGTAAAACAAAGGGCACTGTCAACAGGACAAAATGATAGCCTACAGAATGGAAAAAGATTTTAACAATCCCAGATCTGACAGAGGGCTAATATTCAAAATATATAAAGAATTCTAAAACTAAATATAAAGAATAACAAGTAATTCAGTTAAAAAATGGGCACATATCTAAACAGTGAATTATCAATAGAAGAATCCCAAATGGCTGATAAACACTTGAAGAAGTGTTCAATAGTCTTAGCTGTCAGGGAAATGCAAATAAAAATGACTCTGAGATTCCATCTTACACCACCAGAATAACTAAGATCAAACGCAAAAGTGACTGCTCATGCTGATGAAGGTTTGGAGCAAGTGGAACACTCCTCCATTTCTGGTGGAAGTGCAAACTTGCACAGCCCCTTTGACAATCAATATGTCAGTTTCTCAGAAAATTGTAATGCAGTCTACCTCAAGACCCAACTATACCATTCTTGGAATTATAAGCAAGGGATGTTCCATCCCACCACAAAGACACTTGCTTAGCTATACTTATAGCAATTTTATTTTTAAATAATAACCAGATACTGGAGACAATCTAGATGCCCCTCGATGGAAGAATGGATTTTAAATATAATATGACACATTTATACAATTTACTCAGCTATGAAAAATGTTATGAATTTTCAGACAAAGGAGTAGAACTAAAAAAAATCATTCTAAGTGAAGTAACCCTGGCAAATGACAAATACAGCATGTGCTGTCTTATAAGTAGATATTATCTCTTAAGTAAAGGATAATCATCCTGCAATCCATAGACCCACAGAGTCTAAGTAACAAGGAGGGCTCAAGGGGAGATGCATGGCTCACCCTGGGAAGGGCATAGGAATAGAGTTTACAAGTGAGCTGAGATCTGAAGTGGATTGGAACAGAAGGAATCAGGTCAGGATGTGTGGAAAAGAGAGTTCTTGAAGAGAAAACTGTAATTAGGGGTTATTTCAAAGAGCAAGATAAAAACCTAGTGAATAGAAACTCCTAGGAGGACTCTTAGTTATTGGGCCCAAACTAGCCATATTCCATAACCAGAAAAACTACCCTGCTAGTGGAAGGATTGAGACACCAACCCAGTCACATAATTTTTGATTACAATTTGTCCTGCCTGCAAGAAGTGCTGGGGTAAAGCTGGCACAGAACTTTCAGGAATGGCCAACAATGACCAACGAATGCCATGAGAGAATGCTTATACCTGAAACTGTTTGGGGGCTAGGAATCAGAGTCTGGATAGCCCAAGGACCTAAAATACAAACAAACCCAACTAGCAAAAAAAAATAGTCACCGAAATGATTCCTAGGGATATACTATATGTTATGGTTGTGTTGCTTGTTGTTCTTGTGAGACTACTAACAGAGTGTTGTCTTACTCTTTACCTTTTTTTTGGAGAATCTTCCCTTGTACTTGGCTGCTTTGTCCAGTCTTAATATGAGGAGATGTGTCTAGACTTATTATAACTTGACATGCCATATTTGGTTGATGTGCCTGGAGAGCCTGAACTTTCATAAAGGGAAATGGAGGAAAAGAAGATCTGGAGGAGAAGGGAGATAGGAGGAGGAACTGGGAGGGGAATAGGGAGAAGAAGCTACAGTCAGGATATAATATATGAGAAAATATAAATTAAAATGAAAAAATAACCTTTAATAATTTCAGTTAAAAATTACTTTTTAAAAAAAATAATTAATTAATTTTTAAAAAGTTAATGAGCACACTTAAAAATAGTTTCAGTGAAGCATTGGTAAACTAAAATTTTAAAAAAGCCAGCTAAATTATATGGATACATTTATCCTTCAACTTGGGTTCAAGAGTACTTTCTTTGTTATGAATATTTTATTAAAATATTAAATTTTTGTTCAGAGAACCTATATTTCTTTTGAATTGATGCAAGAAGATAGGGATTAAAAATATAGAAGTTTGTCCTTCTTCCTTTCTTAAAACACTAAAACAATAAACAAAACACATAAATTCATGTATTTTTAAAGATAATTGTGAATATACCAGGTGGTCATTCATATCTTAGGAAAAAGTGAAATTGTTCTCCGAGCTTCATACATATCTCAGAGTCCAGTTTGCATGACTCATACACAAACATCTTGGTTAATACATTTCAATGATATATCCCAATGAATACTTAATTATATAAGATAGTAAAATTTTATTTTAATATACATTTAAACCATAGTGTAGAATTCATAATGCTTCTCATGGATAAGAGGTGACATTGAAATATTTTGTTTAGATTACTTTTGTTCTTCTGAGCATCATTCTTAGGAAATCTTATGAGTAACCCATCATTCAAAGATGGAAAATATTATTTTCAGAAAAGTAGAAACTTTTGTTAGTTATATAATGAAATTATAGTTACAAAGAAATGAACAATAATCATTATTTCTAATTTGATGAATATTGCATTGCCAACATCATTTCTTTATCAAAAATGGAACCAAAATAAAGACAATTTTGGGTTTTTTTTACTGCCATTAATTCTTTGTTAATATTTAATCCATGATTTACAGTTAGGAATAATATATAGAAATTGCAATAAGTGGAGTTTGCAACCTAGCTCTTGAATGAATCTGTTTCCCTATAGTAGAAGCTGGTTTAATTCTACTTATTATGCTCTCTCCAATGCACATGGGTTTAAGTTATTCAGTTATAAATATCCTATTAGTTCTGATATGGGAAATTCTATGGCTACATGAAGGCAAATGGCTCTGGAGAACATGAAGTAGCTTTCTTGCAGTGATGCTTTCTGGCTTTAAGAATAAATTATCATTCTCTTTTGTCTGGTTGCCCATATTTCTCCTTTTGCTGTTTCTTCTTAACTTGTTACCTGTCTTTGTCTCCATGTAATTCCTCTTCTTTCTGTTCATTAAAACCTTCCATCAGGTAGTTTTATATAAAATACAAGTAGTACTCTGAACAGAAATGTATAACACTATGCATGGCTTTCATTTCTGTAAATTATGAGTGAAATCTTCTTCCTCTTATTTTGTTCTAAATGTGATTGTAGGCCAGTTTGTGAAGGCAAGAAACTCTCTCCAGGGAAGGTGCTCTAGATCTTCTCTTGCTCAGATCAGAACCTTGGATTTTTATTTTTTTTTCATTTCTTTTCTTTCCTGCAGCACTTCTGGATCCAATGATTTTTTTTTGACAGAGTCACATTTTTTCAGGCAACTTGTCAAATATTTTTCAGAAGACATGTTCTATTTCTTGAGAATAATTGGAAATTTCAAGGCACATGTCTTCCAATATTGAAGTAGCCATCACTGCATTTGTGGAAGGCAGAAGTTATGATTCATACCACTGGGGTTTTAGAAGTCTGTTTCCCTAAGGCTGACCTTTTTCAGTTACTATTATTTGAGGCATGTCTCAAATATAATACAAAGACTTATTTCAAAATCTGCTTTCTTCAAAGCTTCAGAAACAATGCTGAGCAAATGTACCTCTCTAAAGCAGATGAACTATACACAAAGGAAAGTGTCATTCACAAAGGAAAAATTGATTTCATATTAACAATTGCTTAAATAAAATTATGTGAATTTATTTCATTGTTAACATTATACTGTATACAAAATGAATATTTTCTGAATTTTGTAAAAGTGTGAATCATAAGCTAATATTAATAAAACTTCAAATGTATTAAGTAAGAACTTTGTTTAGTAAGTTTTCTTGTTTCCTTGCTGATGTGAAATGCTATGCACTCAAAGTATAGACATTTTTTCACTTTTTGCCCATTCATCTTGGTAGTGATAGATTTGTTGACTGATTTACTTTTATGTAGTTTTACTGTGCAGTGCAGATTGTTCTTAAAGTCCAGATCATCTTGCCTCTACCTCTTCCATGCTGGCATTACAGACATGTGACATTAAACCAACTGTCATTTAACTTTTAATATAAATTTATTTGTATATGTACCTATTGTAGCCCTAGTATATCAAAAATAAAAGTGAGGAAGGAGTACTTTTATGATTCTATAAAATAGATCATTCAATATATGAATAGTTTCACTTTTCTACATGGTATCAATAGAAAACCACAACTCTAATCTCAGAAGGGATAAGAATTGTTTATTCAGGAGTCAAGTATTAGTGACCATAGTCTGGAACACAGGTTTAGGTTACCTCAAATTCCATCTAGAAGCAGTTTCATTAACATTTTATAGTAACAGAAAAAAAAAGGTAAGACATTTTTCAAATTCATTGGTGGAAACTTCAGAAAGGTAGTTACAGCAAAAGTAAGAGATCTCTACTACAGGCTTAGACACTGTGACAGCATTCTCAGCCTTTTAATTATTGGACACAAGGGTTCTGTTCAGTTAATGCATTCCAAGGGTGCTTAATGGTTAGATACAGATTGTTAGATATGACACAGATGTGAGCAACACATGGCTATTTGAGGACTAACTATAAAGCTTTGAGATAAGTTGTAATTTGGATCTGGAATATCCCAAAGTCTACCATTACTGAATTTCTATTTAGTTAATAGAGATGTTCAGAAAGTCTCTGTTTTAAGGTATAACTTTTATTCTTAAAATGCACATTCACAATGGTGGGGGTTTCAGAGCAAAAGTTATTGGTTGGGCCATTAATTGACTGAAGAGTAATTCTTTGAGAATTGGTAGTTCTTGCTTCTCAGTTTCCAGAACCATGTCTTGATTTTTGGAAGGGTTATAAAACTGTTCTCCATTCTTCTCGATAGTCTGACTACCTTAGACAGCTGAGGTCTGTTTTGTTTCTACCTAAGGTATAGAGTATGCACACCACTGTGTAAATTTGGTATTTATATTTCTCTATTCTGCCAATGTTATATAATTCTCTGTAGAATATTTAGATGGCATATGCCTTCAACAATTTACCACACACCTTAAAGTATCATAGTACTACTACTCAAAGCAACTATTCATCTTATTTCTAATTTAGTAATCTGACACTTTATATTGTAGTGGAATATAGTGATTTAGAAAATAAAACATTAAACTATGGCAAAAGTAACAACATATATTTGTCACAAGATGGCATAGCGGCATAGAGGTAGCTCAATCAGTAGAATGTTTGCAGGGTAGGAGTGAGGTCTTATGTGTGGCTCTCTAGCACTAATGTGAAGGGGGAGGATAATAGTTCAAAGCTGTAATATCAGGATTAGGAGAGAAAAGAGAGACAGAACCCAGAGCTCAGCTGTTTCCCTACACAGTGGAATCAAAGACTCCAAATTTAGAGAAAAAAAAACTATTTAAATACAAATACATAAATTAAGTGGACCATGAAGAAACAATACATCTAAGATTAATTTCTGAATTTCACACTATGTGTATTCATGAAGAAACACGTATGTGAACAAACATAAATACATACATTTTGCCATGCATACTAGGTCGTAGAAAGGTGATATGTATAATATGCTCACTTGCCTATAATCCCAGGTCTTTTTAGGCTGTAGAAGTAGGATCATGAATTTCAAGCCAGTTTGGACAATTTAGTGAAACACCTTTATTTACACACACACACACACACACACACACACACACACACACACAAATAATTCAGTCAGTGAATGAAGATATTCATATGGTAAAGTCAGAGGATGTGAATACAGTTCTGAACAGTTCTGAACAGGTAGCTTACAGCATCAGAGGAGAGACAGTTTTTCCTGGTTTCCATGGATAGACTTGTACTCACACACACAGAGACACACAGACAGACACACAGACACACACACACGTAATTTTGAAAATAAATCTTAAACATCCTTAAATTCATTGATTAAATGGAAAACTAAAAATTTAAATCACTATAAAATATTACTGCTAGCCTGGTGGTGGTGGTGGTGGTGGTGCACGTCTTTAATCCCAGCACTCTGGAGGCAGAGAGAGGCAGATCTCTGTGAGTTCTAGGCCGTTCTGGTCTCAAGAGACAGGACAGCTAGGATTGTTACTCAGAGAAACCCTGTCTCAAAAAACCAAAAAAAAAAAATCACTGCTAATTTGATAGAAAACCTGTTATTAGAACAATTCAGATAAATAAAATAGATGCCAAGCTCTTATAACATATAAATCAGCTTTAAGTGAAGAAAGAATTAAGTTGAAGATTTTAAACTTCTGATAGTAGAGGTAAACACAAAGGATAAACTTCATATCATTATCATGAAAATTATTTTAAAAAAGAAATCCTCCAAAACACATGGATTAAAATATAAAGACAAATAAGATCACATAAAAGTCAAAAGTTTTCTTCTAGCAAATGAAAATAATCTAAAAAATTAAAAGACAACCTATAGAAAGCAACAATAACAAGTCAAATTCTTTATTGGGTAATGGATAAATATGCAGAATGTTACAAGTCGTTCAACTCAATATCAAACATAGTATAATCTGTTTAAATATTATGCAAAAGACTTGATTTTATAAAAGAAGTACATATGGGCAAAATTTCTATAAAATCTTAAATATCTTCAATTATTATAGAAATGTACATCAACTACAATGTGGTGTCATTTTGTCCCAATTTAAATGGCTGGTATCAAAAAAGACTAAAAGTATTGGAAAACATTTTAAGAAAGAGAACAATTACACAGTGTTTAGGTTAGTAAAATAGTAATAAAAAATTTAAAACTACACAAAGATTTCCCAAAATTTTTAATAGAATAGCTTTATGACTCAACTCAACAATCCTACTTCTGTCAATAGAGTCAAAGAAAATGAACTCAGTGTATCATATATATGTTTAAAATTTAATCAATAAAAACTGTAACATCTGAAAAGCCGACATGGGACCTCTCCATTTAGTCAGATTCTGCACATCGTTTGTCAGGGTCTGATGTCGTGAGCTTAGCTGATTTCCCACACCCTGTAACCTTGTTCACCTTCCAAAACAAGTCTGGGTCCTACATTAAACTCAAGTTCTAACCCCTTGACTATCATAATTTATGCATTTTTCAATGAGAACTTGGCATGTGATTTTTTCTTTGTAGTTCTGTACTTTAAATGGTCATGACCACTAGACATTACATAAAGAGAGAAAATTTAATGACATCATACATCAAAAGAATCTAACATATATACAGATTATTTTACCCAAATACCAAAGAATACACATTGTATTCTACTCATCATCAAATGAAAATGTTCATAAAATAGACCACATCCTGGAACACAAAAAAAGACTGAAATGACTCTATGTATCATCCCTCATCATAATGCTACAAAAGCATAAAGTCTTCTGAGTGTACACAGAGTCACAGAGGTTAAACAATTCACTACTCAAAGATGAATGGGTCAAAGAAGACATTAAAACCTCATTTTTAAAAATCTTGGAACTAAATGTAAATACAACACAACAAAACCTCTGGCACACATTAAGAGCAGTACTACGAGAAAAATTTTTAACTCGAAGAACCTAAATTAAAAAGTCAGAAAGAGTGAAAATGATATAATAATGTAACTCAAAAATTTGGAAAAACAAGAACAAACCAACCTCAATCTTTGTAGATGGCAATGAATAATAAGAATCAGAGTTCAAATTAATAAAAAAAAGTTTGAAGAACAGGAATTATCTTCCTAGAATGACTAAAGAGTCATTATGAATTTATTGATGCTAAACACATCTGCTTCTTCTATCACTCAAATGACAGAATCTATTGTAGATATCATAGCCTTTGATAGGAATGTGACCCGGATTTCTGCTACTATGTAGTGCTTTCTGTATATGACAAGGAAACCATACTCATGAAATATCAACAATATGGCTTCCTAATGACGGCCCGCACAATGGCAATTCCGTTGATATGCAATGCGAATGGGGGACCTTTCACAACCTTGGGATACAGAGATTTGGAGCTCCAGACAACTATTGGCTGCTAAAAGAGAGAAACTGAGTGTTCTCTAGAAATGAGTCTCCTGATAGTTTATTGCCAAGTGGTCACCCCAAACCACACACACACATGTATGAGCAACATTAAATGGACTCAGTAGACTTTATTCAACCATGTGCATGTGTATGTAACAGAAATTGAAGAAAAGGCTATGAGTTTGAGAGTGAGGGAAGGGGTATAGCAGTAATTCAAGAGGGGATAATGAGTAGAAACAATTAAAATATAGTACTCACGTATAAAATTCTTAAAAAATGTTAAAAAAATAAAGAATAATGATGCAAAAATTAAAATGCATGTCTATATGAATAATCTGGCATATACAAGTTCCTTGCATTTTTACCTATAAAATGGTGTTAATTTTCCTACTTTCTCAGTTAGTGGTAGGGGTATTCTTGTAATTATTTCATAGTTTAAAATCATAAATCATGTGTAAGAGCAAATATCATGTCTGCCAGATGTTTCTGCACATCATATATCATGTTTTACAGGAAGTTTCCATACAATATGTGTCAAGCTATTTAGATGATTCTAGATGATATCATAGGTAATTAGCTTTTCTTAGTTCTGTTCTCTGAGTGTGAGTACAATTAATATAAACCGTACCTTGTGTTTCTCTAAATGGATGAAGCTAAAGGCAACAGTTATAGTACTCTCAGCAATTATGACTCATATAACCAGAGGTGAAGTTAACTAGCATTTGAGAAATTCAGTACCTGATCAGTTATTTCTTAGTCATGCTAGATTCAAATATTAGACATTGGAAAATAATTATTCAGAAGTAAATGCAAATACTTTATGTATGTTTCAATATCAGTTTTGTCTTCTAGAAGTTCAACTTTTTGTGTATATAGCCACAAGAGACTTACTTAAACTGTTCCAGTTCCTCTCTTCTTTGACCATGGCACTGTTGCCAATTTCCAAGAACCAGCAGATCTTTGCTCCATGAAATTCTATGGTAGGAATCATTCTGTTTAAACAATTCTTTCTTGGAAGTCTGCTCTTCTTCAGTGTCCTCTCCATGAAGGCCAGTCTAATTTGGCACATCTTTGTGCCTTGACAGGAAAAACTTTGTTATTTCATGAAACTTTTCTAGTTCTTAACGAGCACATTTTGCTTTTTCAAGATGTTCTACAAAAACCAATACCTAAACAATCACTATTTATTCTTTATTTTTATTCAGAAGTGTTTCCATTAGGCACTGAGCTTTTTTTAAGTAAGTACTCATTCACATCTCTGAATGATTTAGTGAAATACTGCCGACGTTTCAATTAGTGCTTTAGCAATGTTTCAAAACAGTTATAAGGTTGTCTACTTTGAACTTCAATTTTGAAGGCTTAATTGTCACATTAAAATAATCAATGTCTGAAACATAAACTAAGTTCTACTATTAATAAACGGTTACATTTTCACCCACACTGTTACATTTTAATAACTATACTATAATGTTTCTTAGACGATCTAGTATCCTTGAGGAAAATTTAAAGGGTATACGCAGACAGAGAGAATAATGGTGCATCCTAAGAGGACAGCTTCAATTCTCATTGGAAAGGCTGAAGTAGAGGAAGAATGGGATATGGGTGATGAAGGCAGACAATACTGTTGTGGAATATTATTTTAAGCTGTGTTACACTTCTTTCTTCTGCTTTTGTTTACAGTGCAAAACCATGTTCCATTTGTTTGGTTACATAACATTAACCAGTGGTCAGCAGGCTGAGTTGGCAACTGCTGACAAGAAGTGATAGGGAAGACCAGGTGTAGAGAGTGTTCTCAAGTGGGAGTTGAGCAGAAAGGCTTTTAGGGAGACAGAACAAGGAGTGAAGGTTAGCTACAAGCAATTTTGTCCGTCTGAGCTAGCAGAATCTCACCTCAACCTTCGAATCTTGAGTTTTATAGCTGGGTAGAGGTATAGATAAAGTTTCCCTTAGTGGTTTTGAGAGAGTAGGTGCATGAGGGAACAGAATTCCTGCTGACTGCAGCCATTGTGAATTATGTGCAGCTGTGGATCAGGACAGCAATTTTTTTAAGGGACAGTCACTGAACTGGGTGAAAAACAAGACCATACAGGGCCAAACATCTGGACAAGAACCACAGGATGTTGAGAAGATCCAGGGATCTTATAAAATGTCTGACTTAAAGACCCTCTCAAAACATGCAAATCGAGATATTTCCCCCCATCCGAAAGGAACTTCCAACTTTTACTCATTAAAATTGTCACTCTCATTCTCTGTTTCTCATTGTGACCTGCTTTTTTCAGGAATGCCCGTTCCTTTTCTATCCCAGAATGATTTGGGCTAGCACCAGTGTCCCAGCTAAATATCAAGTACAGTAATCCAATTAGATTAAGTTTTCTTGTCTTAAATTAGGCCAACAAGGTAAAAGAATCATACCTATTAAAGAAAATTAAAATACCCTGAGGTATTGTACACAATGAAGAGCTACTTTTGTTCTGTTTTACTTTATATGATAATGAAAATTGAATAAAAGCAAGCAATTTACATTTTCTGAGAACAACCCGGTTGTGTGGCTGCTTCTGCAAAGCACATTGATTACTGTGTGTCTTGGCCATGGTTCTCTATGCTTTACTTAAGAGGCAGTTCTGTGTGCTGCATTCTTGAGAATTATATGCATAACAGGATTTTCTCACATAAATCCTTGGACCAAGACCACAGAGTGTTATGCTACCCCAATGTTCAATTTTTAAAAATCAAAATCTGATTCTTGGTTCCTTTTTAAATCAACTCATGTTTTATCATTGTTGCTTTATTCATTATTAGTTATTTATTTGTATTTTTTTTTGCACTGGGTCAGGGCAGTTTTTATTTACTAACCAAAGCAGAGTAGTTGAGCCAGACACACAAGTACATTCCAAGACATACTAATAAATAAAAATGTTAACATTTTCTTGCATAGGATATATGCAGAACCTGTTGGCATCATTTACTATTTCTATTTTTCTTCTGAAGACTCCTGAATATATTTTACTTTTTCCTTTTTATTTTAAGTATTTTACCCTTTACCCCAACTCCTTCCAGATATATTTCTCCTTTCCTACACACCCACCATTTTTTCCTTAAAAATAATTAAGTCCAATGTGTGCTGCCCATGCAATTTTGGACATGTAACCTTCCATCTGAACAGTGGAGTTAACAAAGCAACAGTCTTGATGAAAACCCACTCCCGTCCCAGTAGAACCCAGTTGCCCACAGTTCCCTGGCAAGCGTCTTGTGCACACTGTCACCACTGCTGTGAGTTTATTTTTGCAGCTGCATTGCTGTTCTAGAAGATACTGTTTCCTTGAACTCATCCATGACCTCTTGCTCTCTGTCTGCCTCATTTTCTACAATTATCCCTAAGTTTGGGAAGAAGAGGTGGTATAATTCCTTAAGCACCAGTTTCAGGTAGATCTTGAATGCCGTATTTACTTTTAAAGTACTATTACTAAAGTGGTTTTGATCCTAATATATAAATTAGTTAAAATTAAATGGCATATAGAAACTTATATAATGTCTGAAATAGAATTATAATTGCCCCAGGTCTTTATATAAACAATTTTAGCAATAATAATAATAAATAGTAATTTAAATGAATTAGATGAACATTAAAGGCATTTATAAATAATTCTGTATGTAACCATGTTCAATTATTTATTCAATTGGTAAACTATTCACAAAATATAGTTGTTGGTCAAGAAATAGTTTTTTTTAACATAACTGATTTTTCATGTGAACTTGTCACAGAGATAAATTAAACGAAATACCTTTTGTTTTATTTCTTTTATAAACAATAAAATTATCATTAAGTAATAGTCATTAAATTTTCTCATTTTCATTATTTTATATAGGGCTCATACAATACTAAAAGTGATCTAAATAAAACATGGAAAGATATTTTAGCTTCCAGAAATAATCAACCCAAAATATTTGCATTATTTTCATAAATTTATAATATGTCATCACTATGCACTCTTTTCATCGTACTCCCGTATCATCCTTTCTTGCTCATCTGCAAGAGGAAAGGCAGAAATTTTGATGTCAAAAGCTTAATTTTAGAATAGTACATAAACTTAAGATCTCCTTGAAAACTGCATGTAACTTAATTTTATTTACATTTATTTCTGTGGGGTAAATATATGTGTGTGCATGCATGTACCTGTTGTGTGTGGAAAGGATTGGAGGTGATTTGGAACATGAAACAACAATAGAATACTCCAAAGGGAATTTTGAGTGCTTGTGAGAAAATTCTAAGAAAACAAGTCAAGAGTCTTATAACCTCAGTTTCTTCAAAAACACTAAATTTTTCTTGGAATGTGCTTCCCAGGTATGGCAAATAGAAATAAAGCTGTGAAATAATGCTCTTGTACACTCTAAAGATTTGTCACTCATATTGGTTTAATAAAATGTTGATTGGCCAGCATCCAGGCATAAAGTACAGCCCCAGGGTGATCAGACTAGGAAAATTCTGGAAATAGGAAATGTAAAGACACAGTCAGCAGCAAGATGCAAAGGAAACAAGGTGAGAATGCTTTACTGAGAAAACGTACCAATTCACAAGGCTAAACAGAGAATAATTTTGGGTTAATTTAAGCTTCAAGAGCTAATTAGCAATAAACCTAACCAATAGACCAAACAATTTATAATTAATATAAATATAATTAATATAAGCATCTGTGTGTTGGGATTGAACGGCTGTGGGACTAGGTGGGACAGAATCTTACATCTACAAAATAAGTTTACTTTAGATTATTCATTACAACTGGATATTGTAATTTTTTATAAGACTGTAGAAAAACACATTTTGCAACATACAGCTTGTCCTTGTGATTATATACTCAGGAGTTCTTTCTTAACCTTCAGGTTATAAATTGACTGATACTCTGAATAAAGAGTGCTATTGTATGAAACTTTAGTTTGACTCATGTTTAGGCCCCATTCTCCCAGTTTCCACTGTCTTTGCAGCAGTAAACAAGGTGTACATAAATGTAATATAGTGAGAATGTGGAGGACGAAATACAACACACAGGGATTGTTTTTCTCTTTAACTCTCAAGTCATATTGCTTGATCATAAGATTTTTACCCACCAGGCTATCTTGCCAGTCCTTAATGTAACTTCTGATATTTTTTCTAAAATTTACTCAAATTTTGTAAATAAGGCAATGATGCTGGAAAAAAATATAAGACTATTCAGGAAAGTTTTATTCTACTTTCTACTATGGACACACTGATTTAGTAAAACAAAAAACAAAACAGAAAAAATATACAAATGCCATGCCTAAAAATTCCAGAAACTGATTAGAGTTTCCCGGTAACTTAGCCAAGTGTGACAAGACACTTTATTTCTCCTGTCTCCTAACCCCAACACAGAAGGTGATCAACAACAACAAAAAAAACTATATTCCAGCTGCATCATAGAGAGTAAAGAGTTGCACCAGTGATTTAATATTGAACCTTCTCTAGAGGCTCCCCTAAAGAAAATCCTGTCTCACCTGTATTAGATTTCTGATTGGATTTGTCATAAAATAGAGACTTGGGTGTCATTGACAGTAGCTAAAGTTGAACTCCCTTTGTACACAGTTGTTGTAGACACACTTTCAAGGATAGCTAAAAACATATGGGCACAGATAGAGATTCACGTAATTTTTTTCATGAAAGAGAAGTAGTCAGGGCCAACCATATCCACCTTTTAAACTTTCTGAGATGTCTGTGATACAGTGCTAATCAAATGGTTTGTGGTACATGGCTGTTAAGAGTTTTGGAATATCATAAAGGGTTGAGAGTCAGATTTATGAACCACTGTATGCTCTGACTAGTGAGAGTAACTGTATGAAGATCATCAGCGACGGCAGGGAGACATGGGTGTTATTTCTAGTTCAAAGTTACCTATCAAAAAAGCAAGTATTATATAAAAAGTAAACAGAGAAGTATGTGCTAATCAAAGAAAAGACACCTTAGAATATAGCTCCATGACTAATGCTCAGCAGTAAGCTTTTTAAGTGTTTGCAGAATATAGAGCCACAATTGACCAATAAATACCCATCTGTTGCTTTCATTTGGTCAATGCTACTAAATTTTGGAATATGAGGATAGTTACTTATGTTGATGATACAACTTTCTCCACAATTCTCTAACAGTCTTCCACTAACACTTTTATAGTTATTAAAATCTATAAATGCATGCTAAACAGCTCAGAATTAGAAGCTACATATACAACTTACACATAAAAAGTAAAAGAGATTCATAGTCTCTCTAGACTTTGGAGGTTTCAAATTTTTATCCCAGGATTTTGTCACTTCAAGCATTGTGAGCTCCTGGAACCACTGGTGAGTTTCTGCTTTTTTGGAAGCCCTTGGTGGCTTTTGTCTGTGTAATTTCTTCCACATGCACCATGCTATGTGTGGTAGTCAAATATTTTGAAATACAAAGAATATTCCATGGGAAAGATGTCCACATCCACTGCATAGAGGACATTCTCAATGTCAATCTAAGCCATATTTTCCATAGATTATGCCAGCATCCTGGCAAGTTGATGAAACTTGTCATTTCAAATGACAAATTGCTCCTCCACCACACTTCCACAATCCCTCTGATGATTATGTGATATCCCACGTGGTTTCTCAGTCATGCATTATATAGTGTTCTCTCCTATTAAGTAATTTTTAATGAGTATGAAAGAAAATGAAAACTACTCTTTTTGTAAATTTTCATGTATCCCCTTTCCAGTAATCTTTTAAAGCAGCAGACCTTATGCATTTTATCAAAACTTTTATGTTTTCACTAAGGAATTTGGCATTAAAAAGAGTCCTCACTTCCCAAGGAGGCTTTTACAAATATTCTGTCCCTTACAACGTCTTCTAAGTAACTGAATGTTTTCTGAGCAGTTTCAATAGTCCTCTTTTCCTGTAATGTATAATGTAGGAGGTGATTATTATTAGTCTTCTTTGCAGATGGAGGAAGAGGCACAGAGGTTAAGAGACTCAACGCAGAGAGTTGAAATAGAAATGAGGTCACTGATATTTCTATTGTTAAGAAGGACTTTTCTTTGTTTTCTTTACATACATTAAGAACATGGATAAAATACTGTAATCATATTTACTATATTTCATCAAAAGTATATGACTGCAGGCATGACCATTGTACCACGTTTTAATATGAATGGCTTATTCTCTTCATGATTTTTATCAACCTTAAATATTTTAAATGATTTAGTCATAAAATTGATTCTAATTACTGTGAGATTTTGGGGAAATCTAGAAAAATATAGGCATACTATTGGGTATTATACTATCTGATGCTGGAATTAGGATGAAAATTTACTTAATTTAGTCATGAAATTGCAATTATGACAAAAAGAAATATATAATAGCTAAATCCCTGTAGTTTAATTTTGTTTGTTCAAACATGTGAGAGAGAAAGAGAGAGGTGAGAGAGAAAAGAAAGAGAGATGGGAGAATATCCTTAAACATAAATCAAATTGTAAAATATTGCAATTTTCTACAATTTTACAAATTGTAGAAGACATCAGGCAGGAAATTAAGAATGCGAAAGCTCTGCTTTTAGGATCAGAATTTTTATTTTGTTTGTTTGTTTGTTTTAAGAATTGACAGAACAAGAGTATTTGCATATATAAATGGTAAAATTCCTTCACCTATTATTTAAGGAGGTTTTACTTTCAAGCCAAAATAGTAAGATTCTGGTCAATTTGCATCCTATGTGTTTCAATGATAAAAGCATAGTAGAAAAACAATTGAAAGAAAATCAGGGAATATGGAATCTAATGACTTATACATTGTAGACGCTATGCTTGCTATTCCAGTCATCCTCAAAATAGTTTCATAACGATTTTCACAGCACATCCCATGGAAGAAAAAAGAAGAGAAATGTTCAGAGGCTTCACATATGAACCTCTAAAAAATGAGGTTTTTTTTTAAACTAACCTTAAATAATATGTGTATCACATTTTAAAGGTAATCACAAGAAGTCAGTCTGAATCCAAACATCTGTTTAATTTCCCCTGAACAGGAAAAGCATTAATCCTGGCCAGTGAGGTGACAGTAATCCTTTAAAGAAGGAAAGTCTGGATTTTTCTTGGTGCTCAATAATAGGAAATAGAAAATACTATTTTTTTTCCTGTAGCTGAGATAGAACCACAGTACTAAAAAATAAATGGTATCTAGAAGATATTTTTTCTAAAGAAAATTTATTTACAATAAGTGTCATTTAACCATCATGCAAAACAGAGCCTGTAATTCCCTAGTTTGGATAGAAATTGCTTAAAATGTAGGCTTTTGCATTGTTGCTGCCAAAGGTGAATTTTGCCAGGAGTTGAGATGGCACAACCAAGTAGACATCTGTTTTCAGCTCAGGGTCCAAGTGAGAAATGAGGCTTCCCCTCAAGGGAGAGTTTAAAATGTCACCCTCATTCATCGGGCACACAGAACCCTAATTGTAGCAGAGGATGGGATGGAATTGGCAGAAGTAACAAACACACAGCCATGGGGACAGAAAATCTTTAGGATAGAAGTAAACAGCCCAATTGAGAATGTGCATAAATTAATTCCCTCTAGTATAATATTAAGGTTTCCTTTAGTTTTAATATTTACTATCTAATGAAAAATTATAGTATTTTGATACTTCCTACAGACTTAGAAATAACCCAACTTTTACATCTTATGTAAAACGAACTTAAGTATTCTAGCATGTCTTAGTTTGTATCTTTTCACTTTTTCTTTTATTTTTGAGATTATAATATAACTGCATCATCTCTCCCTTCCCTGTCCTCCCTCAAATCTTCCCATAGACCATTCCTTATTCTTTCAAATTTATGGCCACTTTTTTCACTAGTTGTTGTATCCTTGCAACACAGGAAACGCAATAGAAGAGGTGGCAGAAAGACTCTTGAGTCAGAAGATCGCACGCACGTGTGTGTGGGGTGGGGGTTGCTGCGAGACTCTCTCTCTTTGTCATACCAAAAGGTAGCCTCATGAAGTCTCCCCAACAAGAATTCTTAAATAAGAACTCGACAAGGACAGTAAGAGACATGTCCAAGTGGATGAGTAAAAGACCATGAATCCTCAACCCTAGAAAAAGAATTGCAGAGAAGTAAGGAATGCTGAGAGTGAGAGAAAAAAAAATGTTTTCTCAGAGAAGAGCACATCAGTTGGTTACACAATACCAAATGACCTCCGTCCATTTTTAGCTGATGTAATGGGTATAAAGAAGCATGAGTTCTGGAGGCTAGAAGTACATTGTAAAGGGGCTGAGATCTGACAGACAGGTGAACAGAAGAAGGGGTGGAGAAAAGGAAAGTGGGAGAAAAAGGGAGAGGGCAAGAAAGAGAAAAAGAGAAGATCATGGCAAAGTGGAACAGAAAGAAGCAAAGTCTGCTCTCAGTAATGGGTTCAGTCTCACAAAAAGAACAGCACCCTAATCACAGTTTTGAGGATTGTGTCATTAATACTGGTGTAATGACAGATGATGCCAACATCATATGCAAATGAAATTTCAATATGTACTGGAAAGACAAGAGACTATAGAATATGCATGTTTTAATATTAAAATTAAAATTTAACTTTTTCTTAGAATAAAAATGATGAGTTAACTAAGCAAAGAAATAAATAAAAGAAAGCAATGATATTTTGTGAATCAAGTTTTTAAAAAATGTTTGGGGTACAGAATGGACATTGAAATATCAATCCATTTTGTTCAAACCTTAGTACTTATTTTGTAAGGAAGAACTAACAAGTGAATCCAGAAGGCAGGATAAATCATATTGAGATGCATGCTGTGCACAGGGATATAGAGTTCTTTATTTAGAATAATGTCATAGAAGTCCAGGATAGGTTTTCCTGTTTTAATATTTTTAAAGAGTAATAAAATTGAATTCCAAATTTCAGTACAGTTAGATTACTTGAAAGAGTGAATAATCCAGATTTTTGTGAATTAAAACTGAGTATATGCATTTAACACAGAACCTATAATATGAAATAAGCTTTCCATAAATGAACTGAAATAATAAAACTAGGTGTAGTTTTGGATTATGCAAATTTCTAATGTATCATGGTTTTATTTTTTAAGGATAATATCATCCACCTTAAGGGGTCTCAAACTCATTAAATAGGAAAAGATGATGTTGATTTGTGATCCTTTTCCTTTGCTTCCCAAGACCTGTGATTGCATACATGGATCACCATTCTCAGTTATAGCAAGATGGGAATCGAAGTCAAAACTGCAACAAACACTCTATCAAAAGATTTACATCACAAGTCACATGGATACAATGTTTTAAGGAAAATATTATATAAATTTAAGGAATTGTAATTGGCCAGGAAGTGGTGGCACATGTCATTAATTCAAGCACTTTGGAGGCAGAGGATCTCTATGAGTTCAAGGCCAGCCTTCTCTAAAAGAGCTAGTTCCAGGACAGCTAGGGCTGTTACACAGAGAAACCCTGTCTTAAAAACAGAAAAAACAACTTTTGCTTGATGATCCTGTTTGCTTCCAACTTCCAGGAGGTTCTGTGTATGCTTTCTTTGGGTTCACCTAGGTATTCAGCTTCTCTGGGCTTGCGAGCTAAGTGCTTGGTGACCTTTATTTTATAGCTAGGGTCCACTAATGAGTGAGTACATACCATAATCATCTTTCTGGGTTTGGGTTACCTCACTCAGGA